>JAKSZU010000009.1:92716450-92941450 GCA_026018925.1 Tupaia tana
GTCACCTCTGACCCCCACCCCACTTCCAGACCCCCAGGCTCCAGACTCCACCTTCTAGGTAGGTAGCCAGGATATCCTTGAGGCGGGTTTTTTTTTTTTTTCCTTTCTCTTGACCCCCCTGCATTCTCCTGTTAACACCTAGCCCTCCTTCTCCCCCAGAGTTTCCTGGACTGCCAGCAGGCAATAGCGTCTCCTGCAAGCCTCTGGGCAGCAAGGGATACTGAGGGAGGGTCACCTCTGACCCCCACCCCACTTCCAGACCCCCAGGCCCCAGACTCCACCTTCTAGACTTTCCTGGACTGCCAGCAGGCAATAGCATCTCCTGCAAGCCTCTGACCAGCAAGGGATACTGAGGGAGGGTCACCTCTGACCCCCACCCCACTTCCAGACCCCCAGGCCCCAGACTCCACCTTCTAGGTAGGTAGGCAGGATCTCCTTGAGGCGGGTTTTTTTTTTTCCTTTCTCTTGACCCCCCTGCATTCTCCTGTTAACACCTAGCCCTCCTTCTCCCCCCAGAGTTTCCTGGACTGCCAGCAGGCAATAGCGTCTCCTGCAAGCCTCTGGCCAGCAAGGGATACTGAGGGAGGGTCACCTCTGACCCCCACCCCACTTCCAGACCCCCGGGCCCCAGTCTCCACCTTCTAGACTTTCCTGGACTGCCAGCAGGCAATAGCATCTCCTGCAAGCCTCTGGCCAGCAAGGGATACTGAGGGAGGGTCACCTCTGACCCCCACCCCACTTCCAGACCCCCAGGCTCCAGACTCCACCTTCTAGGTAGGTAGCCAGGATATCCTTGAGGCGGGTTTTTTTTTTTTTTTCCTTTCTCTTGACCCCCCTGCATTCTCCTGTTAACACCTAGCCCTCCTTCTCCCCCCAGAGTTTCCTGGACTGCCAGCAGGCAATAGCGTCTCCTGCAAGCCTCTGGCCAGCAAGGGATACTGAGGGAGGGTCACCTCTGACCCCCACCCCACTTCCCAGGACCCCCCAGGCCCCAGACTCCACCTTCTAGACTTTCCTGGACTGCCAGCAGGCAATAGCATCTCCTGCAAGCCTCTGACCAGCAAGGGATACTGAGGGAGGGTCACCTCTGACCCCCACCCCACTTCCAGACCCCCAGGCCCAGACTCCACCTTCTAGGTAGGTAGCCAGGATCTCCTTGAGGCGGGTTTTTTTTTTCCTTTCTCTTGACCCCCCTGCATTCTCCTGTTAACACCTAGCCCTCCTTCTCCCCCCAGAGTTTCCTGGACTGCCAGCAGGCAATAGCGTCTCCTGCAAGCCTCTGGCCAGCAAGGGATACTGAGGGAGGGTCACCTCTGACCCCCACCCCACTTCCAGACCCCCAGGCCCCAGTCTCCACCTTCTAGACTTTCCTGGACTGCCAGCAGGCAATAGCATCTCCTGCAAGCCTCTGGCCAGCAAGGGATACTGAGGGAGGGTCACCTCTGACCCCCACCCCACTTCCAGACCCCCAGGCTCCAGACTCCACCTTCTAGGTAGGTAGCCAGGATATCCTTGAGGCGGGTTTTTTTTTTTTTTTTCCTTTCTCTTGACCCCCCTGCATTCTCCTGTTAACACCTAGCCCTCCTTCTCCCCCCAGAGTTTCCTGGACTGCCAGCAGGCAATAGCGTCTCCTGCAAGCCTCTGGGCAGCAAGGGATACTGAGGGAGGGTCACCTCTGACCCCCACCCCACTTCCAGACCCCCAGGCCCCAGACTCCACCTTCTAGACTTTCCTGGACTGCCAGCAGGCAATAGCATCTCCTGCAAGCCTCTGACCAGCAAGGGATACTGAGGGAGGGTCACCTCTGACCCCCACCCCACTTCCAGACCCCCAGGCCCCAGACTCCACCTTCTAGGTAGGTAGCCAGGATCTCCTTGAGGCGGGTTTTTTTTTTTTCCTTTCTCTTGACCCCCCTGCATTCTCCTGTTAACACCTAGCCCTCCTTCTCCCCCCAGAGTTTCCTGGACTGCCAGCAGGCAATAGCGTCTCCTGCAAGCCTCTGGCCAGCAAGGGATACTGAGGGAGGGTCACCTCTGACCCCCACCCCACTTCCAGACCCCCGGGCCCCAGTCTCCACCTTCTAGACTTTCCTGGACTGCCAGCAGGCAATAGCATCTCCTGCAAGCCTCTGGCCAGCAAGGGATACTGAGGGAGGGTCACCTCTGACCCCCACCCCACTTCCAGACCCCCAGGCTCCAGACTCCACCTTCTAGGTAGGTAGCCAGGATATCCTTGAGGCGGGTTTTTTTTTTTTTTTTCCTTTCTCTTGACCCCCCTGCATTCTCCTGTTAACACCTAGCCCTCCTTCTCCCCCCAGAGTTTCCTGGACTGCCAGCAGGCAATAGCGTCTCCTGCAAGCCTCTGGCCAGCAAGGGATACTGAGGGAGGGTCACCTCTGACCCCCACCCCACTTCCAGACCCCCAGGCCCCAGACTCCACCTTCTAGACTTTCCTGGACTGCCAGCAGGCAATAGCATCTCCTGCAAGCCTCTGACCAGCAAGGGATACTGAGGGAGGGTCACCTCTGACCCCCACCCCACTTCCAGACCCCCAGGCCCCAGACTCCACCTTCTAGGTAGGTAGCCAGGATCTCCTTGAGGCGGGTTTTTTTTTTCCTTTCTCTTGACCCCCCTGCATTCTCCTGTTAACACCTAGCCCTCCTTCTCCCCCCAGAGTTTCCTGGACTGCCAGCAGGCAATAGCGTCTCCTGCAAGCCTCTGGCCAGCAAGGGATACTGAGGGAGGGTCACCTCTGACCCCCACCCCACTTCCAGACCCCCAGGCCCCAGTCTCCACCTTCTAGACTTTCCTGGACTGCCAGCAGGCAATAGCATCTCCTGCAAGCCTCTGGCCAGCAAGGGATACTGAGGGAGGGTCACCTCTGACCCCCACCCCACTTCCAGACCCCCAGGCTCCAGACTCCACCTTCTAGGTAGGTAGCCAGGATATCCTTGAGGCGGGTTTTTTTTTTTTTTCCTTTCTCTTGACCCCCCTGCATTCTCCTGTTAACACCTAGCCCTCCTTCTCCCCCAGAGTTTCCTGGACTGCCAGCAGGCAATAGCGTCTCCTGCAAGCCTCTGGGCAGCAAGGGATACTGAGGGAGGGTCACCTCTGACCCCCACCCCACTTCCAGACCCCCAGGCCCCAGACTCCACCTTCTAGACTTTCCTGGACTGCCAGCAGGCAATAGCATCTCCTGCAAGCCTCTGACCAGCAAGGGATACTGAGGGAGGGTCACCTCTGACCCCCACCCCACTTCCAGACCCCCAGGCCCAGACTCCACCTTCTAGGTAGGTAGCCAGGATCTCCTTGAGGCGGGTTTTTTTTTTTTCCTTTCTCTTGACCCCCCTGCATTCTCCTGTTAACACCTAGCCCTCCTTCTCCCCCCAGAGTTTCCTGGACTGCCAGCAGGCAATAGCGTCTCCTGCAAGCCTCTGGCCAGCAAGGGATACTGAGGGAGGGTCACCTCTGACCCCCACCCCACTTCCAGACCCCCGGGCCCCAGTCTCCACCTTCTAGACTTTCCTGGACTGCCAGCAGGCAATAGCATCTCCTGCAAGCCTCTGGCCAGCAAGGGATACTGAGGGAGGGTCACCTCTGACCCCCACCCCACTTCCAGACCCCCAGGCTCCAGACTCCACCTTCTAGGTAGGTAGCCAGGATATCCTTGAGGCGGGGTTTTTTTTTTTTTTCCTTTCTCTTGACCCCCCTGCATTCTCCTGTTAACACCTAGCCCTCCTTCTCCCCCCAGAGTTTCCTGGACTGCCAGCAGGCAATAGCGTCTCCTGCAAGCCTCTGGCCAGCAAGGGATACTGAGGGAGGGTCACCTCTGACCCCCACCCCACTTCCAGACCCCAGGCCCCAGACTCCACCTTCTAGACTTTCCTGGACTGCCAGCAGGCAATAGCATCTCCTGCAAGCCTCTGACCAGCAAGGGATACTGAGGGAGGGTCACCTCTGACCCCCACCCCACTTCCAGACCCCCAGGCCCCAGACTCCACCTTCTAGGTAGGTAGCCAGGATCTCCTTGAGGCGGGTTTTTTTTTTCCTTTCTCTTGACCCCCCTGCATTCTCCTGTTAACACCTAGCCCTCCTTCTCCCCCCAGAGTTTCCTGGACTGCCAGCAGGCAATAGCGTCTCCTGCAAGCCTCTGGCCAGCAAGGGATACTGAGGGAGGGTCACCTCTGACCCCCACCCCACTTCCAGACCCCCAGGCCCCAGTCTCCACCTTCTAGACTTTCCTGGACTGCCAGCAGGCAATAGCATCTCCTGCAAGCCTCTGGCCAGCAAGGGATACTGAGGGAGGGTCACCTCTGACCCCCACCCCACTTCCAGACCCCCAGGCTCCAGACTCCACCTTCTAGGTAGGTAGCCAGGATATCCTTGAGGCGGGTTTTTTTTTTTTTTTCCTTTCTCTTGACCCCCCTGCATTCTCCTGTTAACACCTAGCCCTCCTTCTCCCCCCAGAGTTTCCTGGACTGCCAGCAGGCAATAGCGTCTCCTGCAAGCCTCTGGGCAGCAAGGGATACTGAGGGAGGGTCACCTCTGACCCCACCCCACTTCCAGACCCCCAGGCCCCAGACTCCACCTTCTAGAGTTTCCTGGACTGCCAGCAGGCAATAGCATCTCCTGCAAGCCTCTGACCAGCAAGGGATACTGAGGGAGGGTCACCTCTGACCCCCACCCCACTTCCAGACCCCCAGGCCCCAGACTCCACCTTCTAGGTAGGTAGCCAGGATATCCTTGAGGCGGGTTTTTTTTTTTTCCTTTCTCTTGACCCCCCTGCATTCTCCTGTTAACACCTAGCCCTCCTTCTCCCCCCAGAGTTTCCTGGACTGCCAGCAGGCAATAGCGTCTCCTGCAAGCCTCTGGCCAGCAAGGGATACTGAGGGAGGGTCACCTCTGACCCCCACCCCACTTCCAGACCCCCAGGCCCCAGACTCCACCTTCTAGACTTTCCTGGACTGCCAGCAGGCAATAGCATCTCCTGCAAGCCTCTGACCAGCAAGGGATACTGAGGGAGGGTCACCTCTGACCCCCACCCCACTTCCAGACCCCCAGGCCCCAGACTCCACCTTCTAGACTTTCCTGGACTGCCAGCAGGCAATAGCATCTCCTGCAAGCCTCTGACCAGCAAGGGATACTGAGGGAGGGTCACCTCTGACCCCCACCCCACTTCCAGACCCCCAGGCCCCAGACTCCACCTTCTAGGTAGGTAGCCAGGATATCCTTGAGGCGGGTTTTTTTTTTTTCCTTTCTCTTGACCCCCCTGCATTCTCCTGTTAACACCTAGCCCTCCTTCTCCCCCCAGAGTTTCCTGGACTGCCAGCAGGCAATAGCGTCTCCTGCAAGCCTCTGGCCAGCAAGGGATACTGAGGGAGGGTCACCTCTGACCCCCACCCCACTTCCAGACCCCCAGGCCCCAGACTCCACCTTCTAGACTTTCCTGGACTGCCAGCAGGCAATAGCATCTCCTGCAAGCCTCTGACCAGCAGGGGATACTGAGGGAGGGTCACCTCTGACCCCCACCCCACTTCCAGACCCCCAGGCCCCAGACTCCACCTTCTAGGTAGGTAGCCAGGATCTCCTTGAGGCGGGTTTTTTTTTCCTTTCTCTTGACCCCCCTGCATTCTCCTGTTAACACCTAGCCCTCCTTCTCCCCCCAGAGTTTCCTGGACTGCCAGCAGGCAATAGCGTCTCCTGCAAGCCTCTGGCCAGCAAGGGATACTGAGGGAGGGTCACCTCTGACCCCCACCCCACTTCCAGACCCCCAGGCCCCAGTCTCCACCTTCTAGACTTTCCTGGACTGCCAGCAGGCAATAGCATCTCCTGCAAGCCTCTGGCCAGCAAGGGATACTGAGGGAGGGTCACCTCTGACCCCCACCGCACTTCCAGACCCCCAGGCCCCAGACTCCACCTTCTAGGTAGGTAGCCAGGATATCCGTGAGGCGGGTTTTTTTTTTTTTTCCTTTCTCTTGACCCCCCTGCATTCTCCTGTTAACACCTAGCCCTCCTTCTCCCCCCAGAGTTTCCTGGACTGCCAGCAGGCAATAGCGTCTCCTGCAAGCCTCTGGCCAGCAAGGGATACTGAGGGAGGGTCACCTCTGACCCCCACCCCACTTCCAGACCCCCAGGCCCCAGACTCCACCTTCTAGACTTTCCTGGACTGCCAGCAGGCAATAGCATCTCCTGCAAGCCTCTGACCAGCAAGGGATACTGAGGGAGGGTCACCTCTGACCCCCACCCCACTTCCAGACCCCCAGGCTCCAGACTCCACCTTCTAGGTAGGTAGCCAGGATCTCCTTGAGGCGGGTTTTTTTTTTCCTTTCTCTTGACCCCCCTGCATTCTCCTGTTAACACCTAGCCCTCCTTCTCCCCCCAGAGTTTCCTGGACTGCCAGCAGGCAATAGCGTCTCCTGCAAGCCTCTGGCCAGCAAGGGATACTGAGGGAGGGTCACCTCTGACCCCCACCCCACTTCCAGACCCCCAGGCCCCAGTCTCCACCTTCTAGACTTTCCTGGACTGCCAGCAGGCAATAGCATCTCCTGCAAGCCTCTGGCCAGCAAGGGATACTGAGGGAGGGTCACCTCTGACCCCCCACCCCACTTCCAGACCCCCAGGCCCCAGACTCCACCTTCTAGGTAGGTAGCCAGGATATCCTTGAGGCGGTTTTTTTTTTTTTTTCCTTTCTCTTGACCCCCCTGCATTCTCCTGTTAACACCTAGCCCTCCTTCTCCCCCCAGAGTTTCCTGGACTGCCAGCAGGCAATAGCGTCTCCTGCAAGCCTCTGGCCAGCAAGGGATACTGAGGGAGGGTCACCTCTGACCCCCACCCCACTTCCAGACCCCCAGGCCCCAGACTCCACCTTCTAGACTTTCCTGGACTGCCAGCAGGCAATAGCATCTCCTGCAAGCCTCTGACCAGCAAGGGATACTGAGGGAGGGTCACCTCTGACCCCCACCCCACTTCCAGACCCCCAGGCCCCAGACTCCACCTTCTAGGTAGGTAGCCAGGATCTCCTTGAGGCGGGTTTTTTTTTTCCTTTCTCTTGACCCCCCTGCATTCTCCTGTTAACACCTAGCCCTCCTTCTCCCCCCAGAGTTTCCTGGACTGCCAGCAGGCAATAGCGTCTCCTGCAAGCCTCTGGCCAGCAAGGGATACTGAGGGAGGGTCACCTCTGACCCCCACCCCACTTCCAGACCCCCAGGCCCCAGTCTCCACCTTCTAGACTTTCCTGGACTGCCAGCAGGCAATAGCATCTCCTGCAAGCCTCTGGCCAGCAAGGGATACTGAGGGAGGGTCACCTCTGACCCCCACCCCACTTCCAGACCCCCAGGCCCCAGACTCCACCTTCTAGGTAGGTAGCCAGGATATCCTTGAGGCGGGTTTTTTTTTTTTTTTCCTTTCTCTTGACCCCCCTGCATTCTCCTGTTAACACCTAGCCCTCCTTCTCCCCCCAGAGTTTCCTGGACTGCCAGCAGGCAATAGCGTCTCCTGCAAGCCTCTGGCCAGCAAGGGATACTGAGGGATGGTCACCTCTGACCCCCACCCCACTTCCAGACCCCCAGGCCCCAGTCTCCACCTTCTAGACTTTCCTGGACTGCCAGCAGGCAATAGCATCTCCTGCAAGCCTCTGGCCAGCAAGGGATACTGAGGGAGGGTCACCTCTGACCCCCACCCCACTTCCAGACCCCCAGGCCCCAGACTCCACCTTCTAGGTAGGTAGCCCAGGATATCCTTGAGGCGGGTTTTTTTTTTTCCTTTCTCTTGACCCCCCTGCATTCTCCTGTTAACACCTAGCCCTCCTTCTCCCCCCAGAGTTTCCTGGACTGCCAGTAGGCAATAGCGTCTCCTGCAAGCCTCTGGCCAGCAAGGGATACTGAGGGAGGGTCACCTCTGACCCCCCACCCCCACTTCCAGACCCCCAGGCCCCAGACTCCACCTTCTAGAGTTTCCTGGACTGCCAGCAGGCAATAGCATCTCCTGCAAGCCTCTGACCAGCAAGGGATACTGAGGGAGGGTCACCTCTGACCCCCACCCCACTTCCAGACCCCCCAGGCCCCAGACTCCACCTTCTAGGTAGGTAGCCAGGATATCCTTGAGGCGGGTTTTTTTTTTTTTCCTTTCTCTTGACCCCCCTGCATTCTCCTGTTAACACCTAGCCCTCCTTCTCCCCCCAGAGTTTCCTGGACTGCCCAGCAGGCAATAGCGTCTCCTGCAAGCCTCTGGCCAGCAAGGGATACTGAGGGAGGGTCACCTCTGACCCCCACCCCACTTCCAGACCCCCAGGCCCCAGACTCCACCTTCTAGACTTTCCTGGACTGCCAGCAGGCAATAGCATCTCCTGCAAGCCTCTGACCAGCAGGGGATACTGAGGGAGGGTCACCTCTGACCCCCCACCCCACTTCCAGACCCCCAGGCCCCAGACTCCACCTTCTAGGTAGGTAGCCAGGATCTCCTTGAGGCGGGTTTTTTTTTTTCCTTTCTCTTGACCCCCCTGCATTCTCCTGTTAACACCTAGCCCTCCTTCTCCCCCCCAGAGTTTCCTGGACTGCCAGCAGGCAATAGCGTCTCCTGCAAGCCTCTGGCCAGCAAGGGATACTGAGGGAGGGTCACCTCTGACCCCCACCCCACTTCCAGACCCCCAGGCCCCAGTCTCCACCTTCTAGACTTTCCTGGACTGCCAGCAGGCAATAGCATCTCCTGCAAGCCTCTGGCCAGCAAGGGATACTGAGGGAGGGTCACCTCTGACCCCCACCGCACTTCCAGACCCCCAGGCCCCAGACTCCACCTTCTAGGTAGGTAGCCAGGATATCCGTGAGGCGGGTTTTTTTTTTTTTTCCTTTCTCTTGACCCCCCTGCATTCTCCTGTTAACACCTAGCCCTCCTTCTCCCCCCAGAGTTTCCTGGACTGCCAGCAGGCAATAGCGTCTCCTGCAAGCCTCTGGCCAGCAAGGGATACTGAGGGAGGGTCACCTCTGACCCCCACCCCACTTCCAGACCCCCAGGCCCCAGACTCCACCTTCTAGACTTTCCTGACTGCCAGCAGGCAATAGCATCTCCTGCAAGCCTCTGACCAGCAAGGGATACTGAGGGAGGGTCACCTCTGACCCCCACCCCACTTCCAGACCCCCAGGCTCCAGACTCCACCTTCTAGGTAGGTAGCCAGGATCTCCTTGAGGCGGGTTTTTTTTTTCCTTTCTCTTGACCCCCCTGCATTCTCCTGTTAACACCTAGCCCTCCTTCTCCCCCCAGAGTTTCCTGGACTGCCAGCAGGCAATAGCGTCTCCTGCAAGCCTCTGGCCAGCAAGGGATACTGAGGGAGGGTCACCTCTGACCCCCACCCCACTTCCAGACCCCCAGGCCCCAGTCTCCACCTTCTAGACTTTCCTGGACTGCCAGCAGGCAATAGCATCTCCTGCAAGCCTCTGGCCAGCAAGGGATACTGAGGGAGGGTCACCTCTGACCCCCACCCCACTTCCAGACCCCCAGGCCCCAGACTCCACCTTCTAGGTAGGTAGCCAGGATATCCTTGAGGCGGTTTTTTTTTTTTTTTTCCTTTCTCTTGACCCCCCTGCATTCTCCTGTTAACACCTAGCCCTCCTTCTCCCCCCAGAGTTTCCTGGACTGCCAGCAGGCAATAGCGTCTCCTGCAAGCCTCTGGCCAGCAAGGGATACTGAGGGAGGGTCACCTCTGACCCCCACCCCACTTCCAGACCCCCAGGCCCCAGACTCCACCTTCTAGACTTTCCTGGACTGCCAGCAGGCAATAGCATCTCCTGCAAGCCTCTGACCAGCAAGGGATACTGAGGGAGGGTCACCTCTGACCCCCACCCCACTTCCAGACCCCCCAGGCCCCAGACTCCACCTTCTAGGTAGGTAGCCAGGATCTCCTTGAGGCGGGTTTTTTTTTTCCTTTCTCTTGACCCCCCTGCATTCTCCTGTTAACACCTAGCCCTCCTTCTCCCCCCAGAGTTTCCTGGACTGCCAGCAGGCAATAGCGTCTCCTGCAAGCCTCTGGCCAGCAAGGGATACTGAGGGAGGGTCACCTCTGACCCCCACCCCACTTCCAGACCCCCAGGCCCCAGTCTCCACCTTCTAGACTTTCCTGGACTGCCAGCAGGCAATAGCATCTCCTGCAAGCCTCTGGCCAGCAAGGGATACTGAGGGAGGGTCACCTCTGACCCCCACCCCACTTCCAGACCCCCAGGCCCCAGACTCCACCTTCTAGGTAGGTAGCCAGGATATCCTTGAGGCGGGTTTTTTTTTTTTTTTCCTTTCTCTTGACCCCCCTGCATTCTCCTGTTAACACCTAGCCCTCCTTCTCCCCCCAGAGTTTCCTGGACTGCCCGCAGGCAATAGCGTCTCCTGCAAGCCTCTGGCCAGCAAGGGATACTGAGGGAGGGTCACCTCTGACCCCCACCCCACTTCCAGACCCCCAGGCCCCAGACTCCACCTTCTAGACTTTCCTGGACTGCCAGCAGGCAATAGCATCTCCTGCAAGCCTCTGACCAGCAAGGGATACTGAGGGAGGGTCACCTTTGACCCCCACCCCACTTCCAGACCCCCAGGCCCCAGACTCCACCTTCTAGGTAGGTAGCCAGGATCTCCTTGAGGCGGGTTTTTTTTTTTCCTTTCTCTTGACCCCCCCTGCATTCTCCTGTTAACACCTAGCCCTCCTTCTCCCCCCAGAGTTTCCTGGACTGCCAGCAGGCAATAGCGTCTCCTGCAAGCCTCTGGCCAGCAAGGGATACTGAGGGAGGGTCACCTCTGACCCCCACCCCCACTTCCAGACCCCCAGGCCCCCAGTCTCCACCTTCTAGACTTTCCTGGACTGCCAGCAGGCAATAGCATCTCCTGCAAGCCTCTGGCCAGCAAGGGATACTGAGGGAGGGTCACCTCTGACCCCCACCCCCACTTCCAGACCCCCAGGCCCCAGACTCCACCTTCTAGGTAGGTAGCCAGGATATCCTTGAGGCGGGTTTTTTTTTTTTTTTTCCTTTCTCTTGACCCCCCTGCATTCTCCTGTTAACACCTAGCCCTCCTTCTCCCCCAAGAGTTTCCTGGACTGCCAGCAGGCAATAGCGTCTCCTGCAAGCCTCTGGCCAGCAAGGGATACTGAGGGAGGGTCACCTCTGACCCCCACCCCACTTCCAGACCCCCAGGCCCCAGACTCCACCTTCTAGACTTTCCTGGACTGCCAGCAGGCAATAGCATCTCCTGCAAGCCTCTGACCAGCAAGGGATACTGAGGGAGGGTCACCTCTGACCCCCACCCCACTTCCAGACCCCCAGGCCCCAGACTCCACCTTCTAGGTAGGTAGCCAGGATATCCTTGAGGCGGTTTTTTTTTTTTTTTCCTTTCTCTTGACCCCCCTGCATTCTCCTGTTAACACCTAGCCCTCCTTCTCCCCCCCAGAGTTTCCTGGACTGCCAGCAGGCAATAGCGTCTCCTGCAAGCCTCTGGCCAGCAAGGGATACTGAGGGAGGGTCACCTCTGACCCCCACCCCACTTCCAGACCCCCAGGCCCCAGACTCCACCTTCTAGACTTTCCTGGACTGCCAGCAGGCAATAGCATCTCCTGCAAGCCTCTGACCAGCAAGGGATACTGAGGGAGGGTCACCTCTGACCCCCACCCCACTTCCAGACCCCCAGGCCCCAGACTCCACCTTCTAGGTAGGTAGCCAGGATCTCCTTGAGGCGGGTTTTTTTTTTCCTTTCTCTTGACCCCCCTGCATTCTCCTGTTAACACCTAGCCCTCCTTCTCCCCCCAGAGTTTCCTGGACTGCCAGCAGGCAATAGCGTCTCCTGCAAGCCTCTGGCCAGCAAGGGATACTGAGGGAGGGTCACCTCTGACCCCCCACCCCACTTCCAGACCCCCAGGCCCCAGTCTCCACCTTCTAGACTTTCCTGGACTGCCAGCAGGCAATAGCATCTCCTGCAAGCCTCTGGCCAGCAAGGGATACTGAGGGAGGGTCACCTCTGACCCCCACCCCACTTCCAGACCCCCAGGCCCCAGACTCCACCTTCTAGGTAGGTAGCCAGGATATCCTTGAGGCGGGTTTTTTTTTTTTTTTTTCCTTTCTCTTGACCCCCCTGCATTCTCCTGTTAACACCTAGCCCTCCTTCTCCCCCCAGAGTTTCCTGGACTGCCAGCAGGCAATAGCGTCTCCTGCAAGCCTCTGGCCAGCAAGGGATACTGAGGGAGGGTCACCTCTGACCCCCACCCCACTTCCAGACCCCCAGGCCCCAGACTCCACCTTCTAGACTTTCCTGGACTGCCAGCAGGCAATAGCATCTCCTGCAAGCCTCTGACCAGCAAGGGATACTGAGGGAGGGTCACCTTTGACCCCCACCCCACTTCCAGACCCCCAGGCCCCAGACTCCACCTTCTAGGTAGGTAGCCAGGATCTCCTTGAGGCGGGTTTTTTTTTTCCTTTCTCTTGACCCCCCTGCATTCTCCTGTTAACACCTAGCCCTCCTTCTCCCCCCAGAGTTTCCTGGACTGCCAGCAGGCAATAGCGTCTCCTGCAAGCCTCTGGCCAGCAAGGGATACTGAGGGAGGGTCACCTCTGACCCCCACCCCACTTCCAGACCCCCAGGCCCCAGTCTCCACCTTCTAGACTTTCCTGGACTGCCAGCAGGCAATAGCATCTCCTGCAAGCCTCTGGCCAGCAAGGGATACTGAGGGAGGGTCACCTCTGACCCCCACCCCACTTCCAGACCCCCAGGCCCCAGACTCCACCTTCTAGGTAGGTAGCCAGGATATCCTTGAGGCGGGTTTTTTTTTTTTTTTTCCTTTCTCTTGACCCCCCTGCATTCTCCTGTTAACACCTAGCCCTCCTTCTCCCCCAAGAGTTTCCTGGACTGCCAGCAGGCAATAGCGTCTCCTGCAAGCCTCTGGCCAGCAAGGGATACTGAGGGAGGGTCACCTCTGACCCCCACCCCACTTCCAGACCCCCAGGCCCCAGACTCCACCTTCTAGACTTTCCTGGACTGCCAGCAGGCAATAGCATCTCCTGCAAGCCTCTGACCAGCAAGGGATACTGAGGGAGGGTCACCTCTGACCCCCACCCCACTTCCAGACCCCCAGGCCCCAGACTCCACCTTCTAGGTAGGTAGCCAGGATCTCCTTGAGGCGGGTTTTTTTTTTTCCTTTCTCTTGACCCCCCCTGCATTCTCCTGTTAACACCTAGCCCTCCTTCTCCCCCCAGAGTTTCCTGGACTGCCAGCAGGCAATAGCGTCTCCTGCAAGCCTCTGGCCAGCAAGGGATACTGAGGGAGGGTCACCTCTGACCCCCACCCCACTTCCAGACCCCCAGGCCCCAGACTCCACCTTCTAGACTTTCCTGGACTGCCAGCAGGCAATAGCATCTCCTGCAAGCCTCTGACCAGCAAGGGATACTGAGGGAGGGTCACCTCTGACCCCCACCCCACTTCCAGACCCCCAGGCCCCAGACTCCACCTTCTAGGTAGGTAGCCAGGATCTCCTTGAGGCGGGTTTTTTTTTTTCCTTTCTCTTGACCCCCCTGCATTCTCCTGTTAACACCTAGCCCTCCTTCTCCCCCCAGAGTTTCCTGGACTGCCAGCAGGCAATAGCGTCTCCTGCAAGCCTCTGGCCAGCAAGGGATACTGAGGGAGGGTCACCTCTGACCCCCACCCCACTTCCAGACCCCCAGGCCCCAGTCTCCACCTTCTAGACTTTCCTGGACTGCCAGCAGGCAATAGCATCTCCTGCAAGCCTCTGGCCAGCAAGGGATACTGAGGGAGGGTCACCTCTGACCCCCACCCCACTTCCAGACCCCCAGGCCCCAGACTCCACCTTCTAGGTAGGTAGCCAGGATATCCTTGAGGCGGGTTTTTTTTTTCCTTTCTCTTGACCCCCCTGCATTCTCCTGTTAACACCTAGCCCTCCTTCTCCCCCCAGAGTTTCCTGGACTGCCAGCAGGCAATAGCGTCTCCTGCAAGCCTCTGGCCAGCAAGGGATACTGAGGGAGGGTCACCTCTGACCCCCACCCCACTTCCAGACCCCCAGGCCCCAGACTCCACCTTCTAGACTTTCCTGGACTGCCAACAGGCAATAGCATCTCCTGCAAGCCTCTGACCAGCAAGGGATACTGAGGGAGGGTCACCTCTGACCCCCACCCCCACTTCCAGACCCCCAGGCCCCAGACTCCACCTTCTAGGTAGGTAGCCAGGATCTCCTTGAGGCGGGTTTTTTTTTTTCCTTTCTCTTGACCCCCCTGCATTCTCCTGTTAACACCTAGCCCTCCTTCTCCCCCCAGAGTTTCCTGGACTGCCAGCAGGCAATAGCGTCTCCTGCAAGCCTCTGGCCAGCAAGGGATACTGAGGGAGGGTCACCTCTGACCCCCACCCCACTTCCAGACCCCCAGGCCCCAGTCTCCACCTTCTAGACTTTCCTGGACTGCCAGCAGGCAATAGCATCTCCTGCAAGCCTCTGGCCAGCAAGGGATACTGAGGGAGGGTCACCTCTGACCCCCACCCCACTTCCAGACCCCCAGGCTCCAGACTCCACCTTCTAGGTAGGTAGCCAGGATATCCTTGAGGCGGGTTTTTTTTTTTTTTTCCTTTCTCTTGACCCCCCTGCATTCTCCTGTTAACACCTAGCCCTCCTTCTCCCCCCAGAGTTTCCTGGACTGCCAGCAGGCAATAGCGTCTCCTGCAAGCCTCTGGCCAGCAAGGGATACTGAGGGAGGGTCACCTCTGACCCCCACCCCACTTCCAGACCCCCAGGCCCCAGACTCCACCTTCTAGACTTTCCTGGACTGCCAGCAGGCAATAGCATCTCCTGCAAGCCTCTGACCAGCAAGGGATACTGAGGGAGGGTCACCTCTGACCCCCACCCCACTTCCAGACCCCCAGGCCCCAGACTCCACCTTCTAGGTAGGTAGCCAGGATCTCCTTGAGGCGGGTTTTTTTTTTTTCCTTTCTCTTGACCCCCCTGCATTCTCCTGTTAACACCTAGCCCTCCTTCTCCCCCCAGAGTTTCCTGGACTGCCAGCAGGCAATAGCGTCTCCTGCAAGCCTCTGGCCAGCAAGGGATACTGAGGGAGGGTCACCTCTGACCCCCACCCCACTTCCAGACCCCCAGGCCCCAGTCTCCACCTTCTAGACTTTCCTGGACTGCCAGCAGGCAATAGCATCTCCTGCAAGCCTCTGGCCAGCAAGGGATACTGAGGGAGGGTCACCTCTGACCCCCACCCCACTTCCAGACCCCCAGGCTCCAGACTCCACCTTCTAGGTAGGTAGCCAGGATATCCTTGAGGCGGGTTTTTTTTTTTTTTTCCTTTCTCTTGACCCCCCTGCATTCTCCTGTTAACACCTAGCCCTCCTTCTCCCCCCAGAGTTTCCTGGACTGCCAGCAGGCAATAGCGTCTCCTGCAAGCCTCTGGCCAGCAAGGGATACTGAGGGAGGGTCACCTCTGACCCCCACCCCACTTCCAGACCCCCCAGGCCCCAGACTCCACCTTCTAGACTTTCCTGGACTGCCAGCAGGCAATAGCATCTCCTGCAAGCCTCTGACCAGCAAGGGATACTGAGGGAGGGTCACCTCTGACCCCCACCCCACTTCCAGACCCCCAGGCCCCAGACTCCACCTTCTAGGTAGGTAGCCAGGATCTCCTTGAGGCGGGTTTTTTTTTTTTTCCTTTCTCTTGACCCCCCTGCATTCTCCTGTTAACACCTAGCCCTCCTTCTCCCCCCAGAGTTTCCTGGACTGCCAGCAGGCAATAGCGTCTCCTGCAAGCCTCTGGCCAGCAAGGGATACTGAGGGAGGGTCACCTCTGACCCCCACCCCACTTCCAGACCCCCAGGCCCCAGTCTCCACCTTCTAGACTTTCCTGGACTGCCAGCAGGCAATAGCATCTCCTGCAAGCCTCTGGCCAGCAAGGGATACTGAGGGAGGGTCACCTCTGACCCCCACCCCACTTCCAGACCCCCAGGCCCCAGACTCCACCTTCTAGGTAGGTAGCCAGGATATCCTTGAGGCGGGTTTTTTTTTTCCTTTCTCTTGACCCCCCTGCATTCTCCTGTTAACACTTAGCCCTCCTTCTCCCCCCAGAGTTTCCTGGACTGCCAGCAGGCAATAGCGTCTCCTGCAAGCCTCTGGCCAGCAAGGGATACTGAGGGAGGGTCACCTCTGACCCCCACCCCACTTCCAGACCCCCAGGCCCCAGACTCCACCTTCTAGACTTTCCTGGACTGCCAACAGGCAATAGCATCTCCTGCAAGCCTCTGACCAGCAAGGGATACTGAGGGAGGGTCACCTCTGACCCCCACCCCACTTCCAGACCCCCAGGCCCCAGACTCCACCTTCTAGGTAGGTAGCCAGGATCTCCTTGAGGCGGGTTTTTTTTTTCCTTTCTCTTGACCCCCCCTGCATTCTCCTGTTAACACCTAGCCCTCCTTCTCCCCCCAGAGTTTCCTGGACTGCCAGCAGGCAATAGCGTCTCCTGCAAGCCTCTGGCCAGCAAGGGATACTGAGGGAGGGTCACCTCTGACCCCCACCCCACTTCCAGACCCCCGGGCCCCAGTCTCCACCTTCTAGACTTTCCTGGACTGCCAGCAGGCAATAGCATCTCCTGCAAGCCTCTGGCCAGCAAGGGATACTGAGGGAGGGTCACCTCTGACCCCCACCCCACTTCCAGACCCCCAGGCTCCAGACTCCACCTTCTAGGTAGGTAGCCAGGATATCCTTGAGGCGGGTTTTTTTTTTTTTTTTCCTTTCTCTTGACCCCCCTGCATTCTCCTGTTAACACCTAGCCCTCCTTCTCCCCCCAGAGTTTCCTGGACTGCCAGCAGGCAATAGCGTCTCCTGCAAGCCTCTGGCCAGCAAGGGATACTGAGGGAGGGTCACCTCTGACCCCCACCCCACTTCCAGACCCCCAGGCCCCAGACTCCACCTTCTAGACTTTCCTGGACTGCCAGCAGGCAATAGCATCTCCTGCAAGCCTCTGACCAGCAAGGGATACTGAGGGAGGGTCACCTCTGACCCCCACCCCACTTCCAGACCCCCAGGCCCCAGACTCCACCTTCTAGGTAGGTAGCCAGGATCTCCTTGAGGCGGGTTTTTTTTTTCCTTTCTCTTGACCCCCCTGCATTCTCCTGTTAACACCTAGCCCTCCTTCTCCCCACAGAGTTTCCTGGACTGCCAGCAGGCAATAGCGTCTCCTGCAAGCCTCTGGCCAGCAAGGGATACTGAGGGAGGGTCACCTCTGACCCCCACCCCACTTCCAGACCCCCAGGCCCCAGTCTCCACCTTCTAGACTTTCCTGGACTGCCAGCAGGCAATAGCATCTCCTGCAAGCCTCTGGCCAGCAAGGGATACTGAGGGAGGGTCACCTCTGACCCCCACCCCACTTCCAGACCCCCAGGCTCCAGACTCCACCTTCTAGGTAGGTAGCCAGGATATCCTTGAGGCGGGTTTTTTTTTTTTTTCCTTTCTCTTGACCCCCCTGCATTCTCCTGTTAACACCTAGCCCTCCTTCTCCCCCCAGAGTTTCCTGGACTGCCAGCAGGCAATAGCGTCTCCTGCAAGCCTCTGGGCAGCAAGGGATACTGAGGGAGGGTCACCTCTGACCCCCACCCCACTTCCAGACCCCCAGGCCCCAGACTCCACCTTCTAGACTTTCCTGGACTGCCAGCAGGCAATAGCATCTCCTGCAAGCCTCTGACCAGCAAGGGATACTGAGGGAGGGTCACCTCTGACCCCCACCCCACTTCCAGACCCCCAGGCCCCAGACTCCACCTTCTAGGTAGGTAGGCAGGATCTCCTTGAGGCGGGTTTTTTTTTTTTCCTTTCTCTTGACCCCCCTGCATTCTCCTGTTAACACCTAGCCCTCCTTCTCCCCCCAGAGTTTCCTGGACTGCCAGCAGGCAATAGCGTCTCCTGCAAGCCTCTGGCCAGCAAGGGATACTGAGGGAGGGTCACCTCTGACCCCCACCCCACTTCCAGACCCCCGGGCCCCAGTCTCCACCTTCTAGACTTTCCTGGACTGCCAGCAGGCAATAGCATCTCCTGCAAGCCTCTGGCCAGCAAGGGATACTGAGGGAGGGTCACCTCTGACCCCCACCCCACTTCCAGACCCCCAGGCTCCAGACTCCACCTTCTAGGTAGGTAGCCAGGATATCCTTGAGGCGGGTTTTTTTTTTTTTTTTTCCTTTCTCTTGACCCCCCTGCATTCTCCTGTTAACACCTAGCCCTCCTTCTCCCCCCAGAGTTTCCTGGACTGCCAGCAGGCAATAGCGTCTCCTGCAAGCCTCTGGCCAGCAAGGGATACTGAGGGAGGGTCACCTCTGACCCCCACCCCACTTCCAGACCCCCAGGCCCCAGACTCCACCTTCTAGACTTTCCTGGACTGCCAGCAGGCAATAGCATCTCCTGCAAGCCTCTGACCAGCAAGGGATACTGAGGGAGGGTCACCTCTGACCCCCACCCCACTTCCAGACCCCCAGGCCCCAGACTCCACCTTCTAGGTAGGTAGCCAGGATCTCCTTGAGGCGGGTTTTTTTTTTCCTTTCTCTTGACCCCCCTGCATTCTCCTGTTAACACCTAGCCCTCCTTCTCCCCCCAGAGTTTCCTGGACTGCCAGCAGGCAATAGCGTCTCCTGCAAGCCTCTGGCCAGCAAGGGATACTGAGGGAGGGTCACCTCTGACCCCCACCCCACTTCCAGACCCCCAGGCCCCAGTCTCCACCTTCTAGACTTTCCTGGACTGCCAGCAGGCAATAGCATCTCCTGCAAGCCTCTGGCCAGCAAGGGATACTGAGGGAGGGTCACCTCTGACCCCCACCCCACTTCCAGACCCCCAGGCTCCAGACTCCACCTTCTAGGTAGGTAGCCAGGATATCCTTGAGGCGGGTTTTTTTTTTTTTTTTCCTTTCTCTTGACCCCCCTGCATTCTCCTGTTAACACCTAGCCCTCCTTCTCCCCCCAGAGTTTCCTGGACTGCCAGCAGGCAATAGCGTCTCCTGCAAGCCTCTGGGCAGCAAGGGATACTGAGGGAGGGTCACCTCTGACCCCCACCCCACTTCCAGACCCCCAGGCCCCAGACTCCACCTTCTAGACTTTCCTGGACTGCCAGCAGGCAATAGCATCTCCTGCAAGCCTCTGACCAGCAAGGGATACTGAGGGAGGGTCACCTCTGACCCCCACCCCACTTCCAGACCCCCAGGCCCCAGACTCCACCTTCTAGGTAGGTAGCCAGGATCTCCTTGAGGCGGGTTTTTTTTTTTTCCTTTCTCTTGACCCCCCTGCATTCTCCTGTTAACACCTAGCCCTCCTTCTCCCCCCAGAGTTTCCTGGACTGCCAGCAGGCAATAGCGTCTCCTGCAAGCCTCTGGCCAGCAAGGGATACTGAGGGAGGGTCACCTCTGACCCCCACCCCACTTCCAGACCCCCGGGCCCCAGTCTCCACCTTCTAGACTTTCCTGGACTGCCAGCAGGCAATAGCATCTCCTGCAAGCCTCTGGCCAGCAAGGGATACTGAGGGAGGGTCACCTCTGACCCCCACCCCACTTCCAGACCCCCAGGCTCCAGACTCCACCTTCTAGGTAGGTAGCCAGGATATCCTTGAGGCGGGTTTTTTTTTTTTTTTCCTTTCTCTTGACCCCCCTGCATTCTCCTGTTAACACCTAGCCCTCCTTCTCCCCCCAGAGTTTCCTGGACTGCCAGCAGGCAATAGCGTCTCCTGCAAGCCTCTGGCCAGCAAGGGATACTGAGGGAGGGTCACCTCTGACCCCCACCCCACTTCCAGACCCCCAGGCCCCAGACTCCACCTTCTAGACTTTCCTGGACTGCCAGCAGGCAATAGCATCTCCTGCAAGCCTCTGACCAGCAAGGGATACTGAGGGAGGGTCACCTCTGACCCCCACCCCACTTCCAGACCCCCAGGCCCCAGACTCCACCTTCTAGGTAGGTAGCCAGGATCTCCTTGAGGCGGGTTTTTTTTTTCCTTTCTCTTGACCCCCCTGCATTCTCCTGTTAACACCTAGCCCTCCTTCTCCCCCCAGAGTTTCCTGGACTGCCAGCAGGCAATAGCGTCTCCTGCAAGCCTCTGGCCAGCAAGGGATACTGAGGGAGGGTCACCTCTGACCCCCACCCCACTTCCAGACCCCCAGGCCCCAGTCTCCACCTTCTAGACTTTCCTGGACTGCCAGCAGGCAATAGCATCTCCTGCAAGCCTCTGGCCAGCAAGGGATACTGAGGGAGGGTCACCTCTGACCCCCACCCCACTTCCAGACCCCCAGGCTCCAGACTCCACCTTCTAGGTAGGTAGCCAGGATATCCTTGAGGCGGGTTTTTTTTTTTTTTTCCTTTCTCTTGACCCCCCTGCATTCTCCTGTTAACACCTAGCCCTCCTTCTCCCCCCCAGAGTTTCCTGGACTGCCAGCAGGCAATAGCGTCTCCTGCAAGCCTCTGGGCAGCAAGGGATACTGAGGGAGGGTCACCTCTGACCCCCACCCCACTTCCAGACCCCCAGGCCCCAGACTCCACCTTCTAGACTTTCCTGGACTGCCAGCAGGCAATAGCATCTCCTGCAAGCCTCTGACCAGCAAGGGATACTGAGGGAGGGTCACCTCTGACCCCCACCCCACTTCCAGACCCCCAGGCCCCAGACTCCACCTTCTAGGTAGGTAGCCAGGATCTCCTTGAGGCGGGTTTTTTTTTTTTCCTTTCTCTTGACCCCCCTGCATTCTCCTGTTAACACCTAGCCCTCCTTCTCCCCCCAGAGTTTCCTGGACTGCCAGCAGGCAATAGCGTCTCCTGCAAGCCTCTGGCCAGCAAGGGATACTGAGGGAGGGTCACCTCTGACCCCCACCCCACTTCCAGACCCCCGGGCCCCAGTCTCCACCTTCTAGACTTTCCTGGACTGCCAGCAGGCAATAGCATCTCCTGCAAGCCTCTGGCCAGCAAGGGATACTGAGGGAGGGTCACCTCTGACCCCCACCCCACTTCCAGACCCCCAGGCTCCAGACTCCACCTTCTAGGTAGGTAGCCAGGATATCCTTGAGGCGGGGTTTTTTTTTTTTTTTCCTTTCTCTTGACCCCCCTGCATTCTCCTGTTAACACCTAGCCCTCCTTCTCCCCCCAGAGTTTCCTGGACTGCCAGCAGGCAATAGCGTCTCCTGCAAGCCTCTGGCCAGCAAGGGATACTGAGGGAGGGTCACCTCTGACCCCCACCCCACTTCCAGACCCCCAGGCCCCAGACTCCACCTTCTAGACTTTCCTGGACTGCCAGCAGGCAATAGCATCTCCTGCAAGCCTCTGACCAGCAAGGGATACTGAGGGAGGGTCACCTCTGACCCCCACCCCACTTCCAGACCCCCAGGCCCCAGACTCCACCTTCTAGGTAGGTAGCCAGGATCTCCTTGAGGCGGGTTTTTTTTTTCCTTTCTCTTGACCCCCCTGCATTCTCCTGTTAACACCTAGCCCTCCTTCTCCCCCCAGAGTTTCCTGGACTGCCAGCAGGCAATAGCGTCTCCTGCAAGCCTCTGGCCAGCAAGGGATACTGAGGGAGGGTCACCTCTGACCCCCACCCCACTTCCAGACCCCCAGGCCCCAGTCTCCACCTTCTAGACTTTCCTGGACTGCCAGCAGGCAATAGCATCTCCTGCAAGCCTCTGGCCAGCAAGGGATACTGAGGGAGGGTCACCTCTGACCCCCACCCCACTTCCAGACCCCCAGGCTCCAGACTCCACCTTCTAGGTAGGTAGCCAGGATATCCTTGAGGCGGGTTTTTTTTTTTTTTTTCCTTTCTCTTGACCCCCCTGCATTCTCCTGTTAACACCTAGCCCTCCTTCTCCCCCCAGAGTTTCCTGGACTGCCAGCAGGCAATAGCGTCTCCTGCAAGCCTCTGGGCAGCAAGGGATACTGAGGGAGGGTCACCTCTGACCCCCACCCCACTTCCAGACCCCCAGGCCCCAGACTCCACCTTCTAGAGTTTCCTGGACTGCCAGCAGGCAATAGCATCTCCTGCAAGCCTCTGACCAGCAAGGGATACTGAGGGAGGGTCACCTCTGACCCCCACCCCACTTCCAGACCCCCAGGCCCCAGACTCCACCTTCTAGGTAGGTAGCCAGGATATCCTTGAGGCGGGTTTTTTTTTTTTCCTTTCTCTTGACCCCCCTGCATTCTCCTGTTAACACCTAGCCCTCCTTCTCCCCCCAGAGTTTCCTGGACTGCCAGCAGGCAATAGCGTCTCCTGCAAGCCTCTGGCCAGCAAGGGATACTGAGGGAGGGTCACCTCTGACCCCCACCCCACTTCCAGACCCCCAGGCCCCAGACTCCACCTTCTAGACTTTCCTGGACTGCCAGCAGGCAATAGCATCTCCTGCAAGCCTCTGACCAGCAAGGGATACTGAGGGAGGGTCACCTCTGACCCCCACCCCACTTCCAGACCCCCAGGCCCCAGACTCCACCTTCTAGACTTTCCTGGACTGCCAGCAGGCAATAGCATCTCCTGCAAGCCTCTGACCAGCAAGGGATACTGAGGGAGGGTCACCTCTGACCCCCACCCCACTTCCAGACCCCCAGGCCCCAGACTCCACCTTCTAGGTAGGTAGCCAGGATATCCTTGAGGCGGGTTTTTTTTTTTTCCTTTCTCTTGACCCCCCTGCATTCTCCTGTTAACACCTAGCCCTCCTTCTCCCCCCAGAGTTTCCTGGACTGCCAGCAGGCAATAGCGTCTCCTGCAAGCCTCTGGCCAGCAAGGGATACTGAGGGAGGGTCACCTCTGACCCCCACCCCACTTCCAGACCCCCAGGCCCCAGACTCCACCTTCTAGACTTTCCTGGACTGCCAGCAGGCAATAGCATCTCCTGCAAGCCTCTGACCAGCAGGGGATACTGAGGGAGGGTCACCTCTGACCCCCACCCCACTTCCAGACCCCCAGGCCCCCAGACTCCACCTTCTAGGTAGGTAGCCAGGATCTCCTTGAGGCGGGTTTTTTTTTTTCCTTTCTCTTGACCCCCCTGCATTCTCCTGTTAACACCTAGCCCTCCTTCTCCCCCCAGAGTTTCCTGGACTGCCAGCAGGCAATAGCGTCTCCTGCAAGCCTCTGGCCAGCAAGGGATACTGAGGGAGGGTCACCTCTGACCCCCACCCCACTTCCAGACCCCCAGGCCCCAGTCTCCACCTTCTAGACTTTCCTGGACTGCCAGCAGGCAATAGCATCTCCTGCAAGCCTCTGGCCAGCAAGGGATACTGAGGGAGGGTCACCTCTGACCCCCACCGCACTTCCAGACCCCCAGGCCCCAGACTCCACCTTCTAGGTAGGTAGCCAGGATATCCGTGAGGCGGGTTTTTTTTTTTTTTTCCTTTCTCTTGACCCCCCCTGCATTCTCCTGTTAACACCTAGCCCTCCTTCTCCCCCCAGAGTTTCCTGGACTGCCAGCAGGCAATAGCGTCTCCTGCAAGCCTCTGGCCAGCAAGGGATACTGAGGGAGGGTCACCTCTGACCCCCACCCCACTTCCAGACCCCCAGGCCCCAGACTCCACCTTCTAGACTTTCCTGGACTGCCAGCAGGCAATAGCATCTCCTGCAAGCCTCTGACCAGCAAGGGATACTGAGGGAGGGTCACCTCTGACCCCCACCCCACTTCCAGACCCCCAGGCTCCAGACTCCACCTTCTAGGTAGGTAGCCAGGATCTCCTTGAGGCGGGTTTTTTTTTTCCTTTCTCTTGACCCCCCCTGCATTCTCCTGTTAACACCTAGCCCTCCTTCTCCCCCCAGAGTTTCCTGGACTGCCAGCAGGCAATAGCGTCTCCTGCAAGCCTCTGGCCAGCAAGGGATACTGAGGGAGGGTCACCTCTGACCCCCACCCCACTTCCAGACCCCCAGGCCCCAGTCTCCACCTTCTAGACTTTCCTGGACTGCCAGCAGGCAATAGCATCTCCTGCAAGCCTCTGGCCAGCAAGGGATACTGAGGGAGGGTCACCTCTGACCCCCACCCCACTTCCAGACCCCCAGGCCCCAGACTCCACCTTCTAGGTAGGTAGCCAGGATATCCTTGAGGCGGTTTTTTTTTTTTTTTCCTTTCTCTTGACCCCCCCTGCATTCTCCTGTTAACACCTAGCCCTCCTTCTCCCCCCAGAGTTTCCTGGACTGCCAGCAGGCAATAGCGTCTCCTGCAAGCCTCTGGCCAGCAAGGGATACTGAGGGAGGGTCACCTCTGACCCCCACCCCCACTTCCAGACCCCCAGGCCCCAGACTCCACCTTCTAGACTTTCCTGGACTGCCAGCAGGCAATAGCATCTCCTGCAAGCCTCTGACCAGCAAGGGATACTGAGGGAGGGTCACCTCTGACCCCCCACCCCACTTCCAGACCCCCAGGCCCCAGACTCCACCTTCTAGGTAGGTAGCCAGGATCTCCTTGAGGCGGGTTTTTTTTTTCCTTTCTCTTGACCCCCCCTGCATTCTCCTGTTAACACCTAGCCCTCCTTCTCCCCCCAGAGTTTCCTGGACTGCCAGCAGGCAATAGCGTCTCCTGCAAGCCTCTGGCCAGCAAGGGATACTGAGGGAGGGTCACCTCTGACCCCCACCCCACTTCCAGACCCCCAGGCCCCAGTCTCCACCTTCTAGACTTTCCTGGACTGCCAGCAGGCAATAGCATCTCTGCAAGCCTCTGGCCAGCAAGGGATACTGAGGGAGGGTCACCTCTGACCCCCACCCCACTTCCAGACCCCCAGGCCCCAGACTCCACCTTCTAGGTAGGTAGCCAGGATATCCTTGAGGCGGGTTTTTTTTTTTTTTTCCTTTCTCTTGACCCCCCTGCATTCTCCTGTTAACACCTAGCCCTCCTTCTCCCCCCAGAGTTTCCTGGACTGCCAGCAGGCAATAGCGTCTCCTGCAAGCCTCTGGCCAGCAAGGGATACTGAGGGAGGGTCACCTCTGACCCCCACCCCACTTCCAGACCCCCAGGCCCCAGACTCCACCTTCTAGACTTTCCTGGACTGCCAGCAGGCAATAGTATGTCCTGCAAGCCTCTGACCAGCAAGGGATACTGAGGGAGGGTCACCTTTGACCCCCACCCCACTTCCAGACCCCCAGGCCCCAGACTCCACCTTCTAGGTAGGTAGCCAGGATCTCCTTGAGGCGGGTTTTTTTTTTCCTTTCTCTTGACCCCCCTGCATTCTCCTGTTAACACCTAGCCCTCCTTCTCCCCCCAGAGTTTCCTGGACTGCCAGCAGGCAATAGCGTCTCCTGCAAGCCTCTGGCCAGCAAGGGATACTGAGGGAGGGTCACCTCTGACCCCCACCCCACTTCCAGACCCCCAGGCCCCAGTCTCCACCTTCTAGACTTTCCTGGACTGCCAGCAGGCAATAGCATCTCCTGCAAGCCTCTGGCCAGCAAGGGATACTGAGGGAGGGTCACCTCTGACCCCCACCCCACTTCCAGACCCCCCAGGCCCCAGACTCCACCTTCTAGGTAGGTAGCCAGGATATCCTTGAGGCGGGTTTTTTTTTTTTTTTTTCCTTTCTCTTGACCCCCCTGCATTCTCCTGTTAACACCTAGCCCTCCTTCTCCCCCAAGAGTTTCCTGGACTGCCAGCAGGCAATAGCGTCTCCTGCAAGCCTCTGGCCAGCAAGGGATACTGAGGGAGGGTCACCTCTGACCCCCACCCCACTTCCAGACCCCCAGGCCCCAGACTCCACCTTCTAGACTTTCCTGGACTGCCAGCAGGCAATAGCATCTCCTGCAAGCCTCTGACCAGCAAGGGATACTGAGGGAGGGTCACCTCTGACCCCCCACCCCACTTCCAGACCCCCAGGCCCCAGACTCCACCTTCTAGGTAGGTAGCCAGGATCTCCTTGAGGCGGGTTTTTTTTTTCCTTTCTCTTGACCCCCCTGCATTCTCCTGTTAACACCTAGCCCTCCTTCTCCCCCCAGAGTTTCCTGGACTGCCAGCAGGCAATAGCGTCTCCTGCAAGCCTCTGGCCAGCAAGGGATACTGAGGGAGGGTCACCTCTGACCCCCACCCCACTTCCAGACCCCCAGGCCCCAGTCTCCACCTTCTAGACTTTCCTGGACTGCCAGCAGGCAATAGCATCTCCTGCAAGCCTCTGGCCAGCAAGGGATACTGAGGGAGGGTCACCTCTGACCCCCACCCCACTTCCAGACCCCCAGGCCCCAGACTCCACCTTCTAGGTAGGTAGCCAGGATATCCTTGAGGCGGGTTTTTTTTTTTTTTTTTCCTTTCTCTTGACCCCCTGCATTCTCCTGTTAACACCTAGCCCTCCTTCTCCCCCCAGAGTTTCCTGGACTGCCAGCAGGCAATAGCGTCTCCTGCAAGCCTCTGGCCAGCAAGGGATACTGAGGGAGGGTCACCTCTGACCCCACCCCCACTTCCAGACCCCCAGGCCCCAGACTCCACCTTCTAGACTTTCCTGGACTGCCAGCAGGCAATAGCATCTCCTGCAAGCCTCTGACCAGCAAGGGATACTGAGGGAGGGTCACCTTTGACCCCCACCCCACTTCCAGACCCCCCAGGCCCCAGACTCCACCTTCTAGGTAGGTAGCCAGGATCTCCTTGAGGCGGGTTTTTTTTTTTCCTTTTCTCTTGACCCCCCTGCATTCTCCTGTTAACACCTAGCCCTCCTTCTCCCCCAGAGTTTCCTGGACTGCCAGCAGGCAATAGCGTCTCCTGCAAGCCTCTGGCCAGCAAGGGATACTGAGGGAGGGTCACCTCTGACCCCCACCCCACTTCCAGACCCCCAGGCCCCAGTCTCCACCTTCTAGACTTTCCTGGACTGCCAGCAGGCAATAGCATCTCCTGCAAGCCTCTGGCCAGCAAGGGATACTGAGGGAGGGTCACCTCTGACCCCCACCCCACTTCCAGACCCCCAGGCCCCAGACTCCACCTTCTAGGTAGGTAGCCAGGATATCCTTGAGGCGGGTTTTTTTTTTTTTTTCCTTTCTCTTGACCCCCCTGCATTCTCCTGTTAACACCTAGCCCTCCTTCTCCCCCAAGAGTTTCCTGGACTGCCAGCAGGCAATAGCGTCTCCTGCAAGCCTCTGGCCAGCAAGGGATACTGAGGGAGGGTCACCTCTGACCCCCACCCCACTTCCAGACCCCCAGGCCCCAGACTCCACCTTCTAGACTTTCCTGGACTGCCAGCAGGCAATAGCATCTCCTGCAAGCCTCTGACCAGCAAGGGATACTGAGGGAGGGTCACCTCTGACCCCCACCCCACTTCCAGACCCCCAGGCCCCAGACTCCACCTTCTAGGTAGGTAGCCAGGATCTCCTTGAGGCGGGTTTTTTTTTTTCCTTTCTCTTGACCCCCCTGCATTCTCCTGTTAACACCTAGCCCTCCTTCTCCCCCCAGAGTTTCCTGGACTGCCAGCAGGCAATAGCGTCTCCTGCAAGCCTCTGGCCAGCAAGGGATACTGAGGGAGGGTCACCTCTGACCCCCACCCCACTTCCAGACCCCCAGGCCCCAGACTCCACCTTCTAGACTTTCCTGGACTGCCAGCAGGCAATAGCATCTCCTGCAAGCCTCTGACCAGCAAGGGATACTGAGGGAGGGTCACCTCTGACCCCCACCCCACTTCCAGACCCCCAGGCCCCAGACTCCACCTTCTAGGTAGGTAGCCAGGATCTCCTTGAGGCGGGTTTTTTTTTTTCCTTTCTCTTGACCCCCCTGCATTCTCCTGTTAACACCTAGCCCTCCTTCTCCCCACAGAGTTTCCTGGACTGCCAGCAGGCAATAGCGTCTCCTGCAAGCCTCTGGCCAGCAAGGGATACTGAGGGAGGGTCACCTCTGACCCCCACCCCCACTTCCAGACCCCCAGGCCCCAGTCTCCACCTTCTAGACTTTCCTGGACTGCCAGCAGGCAATAGCATCTCCTGCAAGCCTCTGGCCAGCAAGGGATACTGAGGGAGGGTCACCTCTGACCCCCACCCCACTTCCAGACCCCCAGGCTCCAGACTCCACCTTCTAGGTAGGTAGCCAGGATATCCCTTGAGGCGGGTTTTTTTTTTTTTTCCTTTCTCTTGACCCCCCTGCATTCTCCTGTTAACACCTAGCCCTCCTTCTCCCCCCAGAGTTTCCTGGACTGCCAGCAGGCAATAGCGTCTCCTGCAAGCCTCTGGGCAGCAAGGGATACTGAGGGAGGGTCACCTCTGACCCCCACCCCACTTCCAGACCCCCAGGCCCCAGACTCCACCTTCTAGACTTTCCTGGACTGCCAGCAGGCAATAGCATCTCCTGCAAGCCTCTGACCAGCAAGGGATACTGAGGGAGGGTCACCTCTGACCCCCACCCCACTTCCAGACCCCCAGGCCCCAGACTCCACCTTCTAGGTAGGTAGCCAGGATCTCCTTGAGGCGGGTTTTTTTTTTTCCTTTCTCTTGACCCCCCTGCATTCTCCTGTTAACACCTAGCCCTCCTTCTCCCCCCAGAGTTTCCTGGACTGCCAGCAGGCAATAGCGTCTCCTGCAAGCCTCTGGCCAGCAAGGGATACTGAGGGAGGGTCACCTCTGACCCCCACCCCACTTCCAGACCCCCGGGCCCCAGTCTCCACCTTCTAGACTTTCCTGGACTGCCAGCAGGCAATAGCATCTCCTGCAAGCCTCTGGCCAGCAAGGGATACTGAGGGAGGGTCACCTCTGACCCCCACCCCACTTCCAGACCCCCAGGCTCCAGACTCCACCTTCTAGGTAGGTAGCCAGGATATCCTTGAGGCGGGTTTTTTTTTTTTTTTTCCTTTCTCTTGACCCCCCTGCATTCTCCTGTTAACACCTAGCCCTCCTTCTCCCCCCAGAGTTTCCTGGACTGCCAGCAGGCAATAGCGTCTCCTGCAAGCCTCTGGCCAGCAAGGGATACTGAGGGAGGGTCACCTCTGACCCCCACCCCACTTCCAGACCCCCAGGCCCCAGACTCCACCTTCTAGACTTTCCTGGACTGCCAGCAGGCAATAGCATCTCCTGCAAGCCTCTGACCAGCAAGGGATACTGAGGGAGGGTCACCTCTGACCCCCACCCCACTTCCAGACCCCCAGGCCCCAGACTCCACCTTCTAGGTAGGTAGCCAGGATCTCCTTGAGGCGGGTTTTTTTTTTCCTTTCTCTTGACCCCCCTGCATTCTCCTGTTAACACCTAGCCCTCCTTCTCCCCCCAGAGTTTCCTGGACTGCCAGCAGGCAATAGCGTCTCCTGCAAGCCTCTGGCCAGCAAGGGATACTGAGGGAGGGTCACCTCTGACCCCCACCCCACTTCCAGACCCCCAGGCCCCAGTCTCCACCTTCTAGACTTTCCTGGACTGCCAGCAGGCAATAGCATCTCCTGCAAGCCTCTGGCCAGCAAGGGATACTGAGGGAGGGTCACCTCTGACCCCCACCCCACTTCCAGACCCCCAGGCTCCAGACTCCACCTTCTAGGTAGGTAGCCAGGATATCCTTGAGGCGGGTTTTTTTTTTTTTTCCTTTCTCTTGACCCCCCTGCATTCTCCTGTTAACACCTAGCCCTCCTTCTCCCCCCAGAGTTTCCTGGACTGCCAGCAGGCAATAGCGTCTCCTGCAAGCCTCTGGGCAGCAAGGGATACTGAGGGAGGGTCACCTCTGACCCCCACCCCACTTCCAGACCCCCAGGCCCCAGACTCCACCTTCTAGACTTTCCTGGACTGCCAGCAGGCAATAGCATCTCCTGCAAGCCTCTGACCAGCAAGGGATACTGAGGGAGGGTCACCTCTGACCCCCACCCCACTTCCAGACCCCCAGGCCCCAGACTCCACCTTCTAGGTAGGTAGCCAGGATCTCCTTGAGGCGGGTTTTTTTTTTTTCCTTTCTCTTGACCCCCCTGCATTCTCCTGTTAACACCTAGCCCTCCTTCTCCCCCCAGAGTTTCCTGGACTGCCAGCAGGCAATAGCGTCTCCTGCAAGCCTCTGGCCAGCAAGGGATACTGAGGGAGGGTCACCTCTGACCCCCACCCCACTTCCAGACCCCCGGGCCCCAGTCTCCACCTTCTAGACTTTCCTGGACTGCCAGCAGGCAATAGCATCTCCTGCAAGCCTCTGGCCAGCAAGGGATACTGAGGGAGGGTCACCTCTGACCCCCACCCCACTTCCAGACCCCCAGGCTCCAGACTCCACCTTCTAGGTAGGTAGCCAGGATATCCTTGAGGCGGGTTTTTTTTTTTTTTTTCCTTTCTCTTGACCCCCCTGCATTCTCCTGTTAACACCTAGCCCTCCTTCTCCCCCCAGAGTTTCCTGGACTGCCAGCAGGCAATAGCGTCTCCTGCAAGCCTCTGGCCAGCAAGGGATACTGAGGGAGGGTCACCTCTGACCCCCACCCCACTTCCAGACCCCCAGGCCCCAGACTCCACCTTCTAGACTTTCCTGGACTGCCAGCAGGCAATAGCATCTCCTGCAAGCCTCTGACCAGCAAGGGATACTGAGGGAGGGTCACCTCTGACCCCCACCCCACTTCCAGACCCCCAGGCCCCAGACTCCACCTTCTAGGTAGGTAGCCAGGATCTCCTTGAGGCGGGTTTTTTTTTTCCTTTCTCTTGACCCCCCTGCATTCTCCTGTTAACACCTAGCCCTCCTTCTCCCCCCAGAGTTTCCTGGACTGCCAGCAGGCAATAGCGTCTCCTGCAAGCCTCTGGCCAGCAAGGGATACTGAGGGAGGGTCACCTCTGACCCCCACCCCACTTCCAGACCCCCAGGCCCCAGTCTCCACCTTCTAGACTTTCCTGGACTGCCAGCAGGCAATAGCATCTCCTGCAAGCCTCTGGCCAGCAAGGGATACTGAGGGAGGGTCACCTCTGACCCCCACCCCACTTCCAGACCCCCAGGCTCCAGACTCCACCTTCTAGGTAGGTAGCCAGGATATCCTTGAGGCGGGTTTTTTTTTTTTTTTCCTTTCTCTTGACCCCCCTGCATTCTCCTGTTAACACCTAGCCCTCCTTCTCCCCCCAGAGTTTCCTGGACTGCCAGCAGGCAATAGCGTCTCCTGCAAGCCTCTGGGCAGCAAGGGATACTGAGGGAGGGTCACCTCTGACCCCCACCCCACTTCCAGACCCCCAGGCCCCAGACTCCACCTTCTAGACTTTCCTGGACTGCCAGCAGGCAATAGCATCTCCTGCAAGCCTCTGACCAGCAAGGGATACTGAGGGAGGGTCACCTCTGACCCCCACCCCACTTCCAGACCCCCAGGCCCCAGACTCCACCTTCTAGGTAGGTAGCCAGGATCTCCTTGAGGCGGGTTTTTTTTTTTCCTTTCTCTTGACCCCCCTGCATTCTCCTGTTAACACCTAGCCCTCCTTCTCCCCCCAGAGTTTCCTGGACTGCCAGCAGGCAATAGCGTCTCCTGCAAGCCTCTGGCCAGCAAGGGATACTGAGGGAGGGTCACCTCTGACCCCCACCCCACTTCCAGACCCCCGGGCCCCAGTCTCCACCTTCTAGACTTTCCTGGACTGCCAGCAGGCAATAGCATCTCCTGCAAGCCTCTGGCCAGCAAGGGATACTGAGGGAGGGTCACCTCTGACCCCCACCCCACTTCCAGACCCCCAGGCTCCAGACTCCACCTTCTAGGTAGGTAGCCAGGATATCCTTGAGGCGGGTTTTTTTTTTTTTTTCCTTTCTCTTGACCCCCCTGCATTCTCCTGTTAACACCTAGCCCTCCTTCTCCCCCCAGAGTTTCCTGGACTGCCAGCAGGCAATAGCGTCTCCTGCAAGCCTCTGGCCAGCAAGGGATACTGAGGGAGGGTCACCTCTGACCCCCACCCCACTTCCAGACCCCCAGGCCCCAGACTCCACCTTCTAGACTTTCCTGGACTGCCAGCAGGCAATAGCATCTCCTGCAAGCCTCTGACCAGCAAGGGATACTGAGGGAGGGTCACCTCTGACCCCCACCCCACTTCCAGACCCCCAGGCCCCAGACTCCACCTTCTAGGTAGGTAGCCAGGATCTCCTTGAGGCGGGTTTTTTTTTTCCTTTCTCTTGACCCCCCTGCATTCTCCTGTTAACACCTAGCCCTCCTTCTCCCCCCAGAGTTTCCTGGACTGCCAGCAGGCAATAGCGTCTCCTGCAAGCCTCTGGCCAGCAAGGGATACTGAGGGAGGGTCACCTCTGACCCCCACCCCACTTCCAGACCCCCAGGCCCCAGTCTCCACCTTCTAGACTTTCCTGGACTGCCAGCAGGCAATAGCATCTCCTGCAAGCCTCTGGCCAGCAAGGGATACTGAGGGAGGGTCACCTCTGACCCCCACCCCACTTCCAGACCCCCAGGCTCCAGACTCCACCTTCTAGGTAGGTAGCCAGGATATCCTTGAGGCGGGTTTTTTTTTTTTTTTCCTTTCTCTTGACCCCCCTGCATTCTCCTGTTAACACCTAGCCCTCCTTCTCCCCCCAGAGTTTCCTGGACTGCCAGCAGGCAATAGCGTCTCCTGCAAGCCTCTGGCCAGCAAGGGATACTGAGGGAGGGTCACCTCTGACCCCCACCCCACTTCCAGACCCCCGGGCCCCAGTCTCCACCTTCTAGACTTTCCTGGACTGCCAGCAGGCAATAGCATCTCCTGCAAGCCTCTGGCCAGCAAGGGATACTGAGGGAGGGTCACCTCTGACCCCCACCCCACTTCCAGACCCCCAGGCTCCAGACTCCACCTTCTAGGTAGGTAGCCAGGATATCCTTGAGGCGGGTTTTTTTTTTTTTTTCCTTTCTCTTGACCCCCCTGCATTCTCCTGTTAACACCTAGCCCTCCTTCTCCCCCCAGAGTTTCCTGGACTGCCAGCAGGCAATAGCGTCTCCTGCAAGCCTCTGGCCAGCAAGGGATACTGAGGGAGGGTCACCTCTGACCCCCACCCCACTTCCAGACCCCCAGGCCCCAGACTCCACCTTCTAGACTTTCCTGGACTGCCAGCAGGCAATAGCATCTCCTGCAAGCCTCTGACCAGCAAGGGATACTGAGGGAGGGTCACCTCTGACCCCCACCCCACTTCCAGACCCCCAGGCCCCAGACTCCACCTTCTAGGTAGGTAGCCAGGATCTCCTTGAGGCGGGTTTTTTTTTTCCTTTCTCTTGACCCCCCTGCATTCTCCTGTTAACACCTAGCCCTCCTTCTCCCCCCAGAGTTTCCTGGACTGCCAGCAGGCAATAGCGTCTCCTGCAAGCCTCTGGCCAGCAAGGGATACTGAGGGAGGGTCACCTCTGACCCCCACCCCACTTCCAGACCCCCAGGCCCCAGTCTCCACCTTCTAGACTTTCCTGGACTGCCAGCAGGCAATAGCATCTCCTGCAAGCCTCTGGCCAGCAAGGGATACTGAGGGAGGGTCACCTCTGACCCCCACCCCACTTCCAGACCCCCAGGCTCCAGACTCCACCTTCTAGGTAGGTAGCCAGGATATCCTTGAGGCGGGTTTTTTTTTTTTTTCCTTTCTCTTGACCCCCCTGCATTCTCCTGTTAACACCTAGCCCTCCTTCTCCCCCCAGAGTTTCCTGGACTGCCAGCAGGCAATAGCGTCTCCTGCAAGCCTCTGGGCAGCAAGGGATACTGAGGGAGGGTCACCTCTGACCCCCACCCCACTTTCAGACCCCCAGGCCCCAGACTCCACCTTCTAGACTTTCCTGGACTGCCAGCAGGCAATAGCATCTCCTGCAAGCCTCTGACCAGCAAGGGATACTGAGGGAGGGTCACCTCTGACCCCCACCCCACTTCCAGACCCCCAGGCCCCAGACTCCACCTTCTAGGTAGGTAGCCAGGATCTCCTTGAGGCGGGTTTTTTTTTTTTCCTTTCTCTTGACCCCCCTGCATTCTCCTGTTAACACCTAGCCCTCCTTCTCCCCCCAGAGTTTCCTGGACTGCCAGCAGGCAATAGCGTCTCCTGCAAGCTTCTGGCGAAATCGCGCGCCGCGCTAATGCGCGGCGCGCGACTTTTTCTTAATTTTCTGTGTTGTGTTTCCTTTCGTTGCATATTTTCCTCTCCTCCTTATTTTTTACCGTGCCAGACAGACTAGACAGGTCTAGAATCATATATCTGAAATTTCCTAGGAAAGTAAGTGTCTTTGGGATCCTCCCTAGTACTGATCCCCTTTGAAAAAGGAGATTCTGCTTGTTAGACACTTCTGCAGAGTTCCCCGCCTGAAAACACATTTGTAAAAACAACAGAGGAGAGACTTCAACAAACACCTATTCCCATCAAAAAGGAAAGACTCTTACCTCTCGTGGGACAAAAGTTCTCCCAAGAAGTCTTTAAAAGGGAAGTAATCTTCCAATGGCTAAAGGTAGAACAAGAGCCTCAGGTCTGAATAAACAAGAAAATATGTCTCCAACAAAGGAAAATGCCCCTCCATGTCTCGTAAACATGGAGGACGTTACCAAAATGACAGACACAGAATTCCGAACATTCATGGTGACCAAATTCTGTGAATTGGAAAAAAAAAGAGACAACGAACTACAGGAAATTAGGAAGGCCTTCCAGGATATGAAAGAAGAAATGGATACTCTGAGAAAGAATCAGGTGGAACTATTAGAGATAAAGTCTATAATACAAGAAATCAAAAACTCTCTGGAAAGTATTAAGAGCCGATTAGACCATGCTGAAGATCGAATCTCTGATGTAGAAGATAAAACCTCTGATCTAGAAAAAAACTACAAAAAGATCGAGAAAATAACTAAAAAACATGAGGATAATATACGAGAAATACTAGACTCTATTAGACGCCCAAACATCAGAATAATCGGCATCCCAGAAGGTGAAGAAACTAATAGCGGAATGGAAAATCTATTCCATGACATCTTGGAAAAAAATTTCCCAAGCCTAGAGAGGCACCGAACCATCCGGACCCAAGAAATACAAAGGACCCCAAATAGAATCAACCCCAGAAGATCTTCCCCAAGGCACATCTTAGCCAGGCTGTCTAACGTCACAGAAAAAGACATGATACTAAAACTGGCAAGAGAGAAACGAGAAATAACTTACAAAGGCCATCCCATAAGACTAACACCAGACCTCTCATCAGAAACAATGCAAGCAAGAAAAGAATGGGAAGACATACTGAAAGTGTTAAGAGAGAAACAATTTCAGCCAAGACTATTATACCCTGCAAGATTATCCTTCATTTGGGAAAAAAAGATTAAAATCTTCTTAGACAAACAAAACCTGAAAGAATTTGCCAACACCAGACCAGCTCTTCAAGAAATCCTGAAGAAAGTACTGTTCCAGGAAAACTAAAGACGCAACAGCCAGAAACAAAGAAATAACAGGCAACTAAGACAATGGCTAACTTAAATGTCGGTACAGACCCTATAACATCGATAATAACATTGAATATTAATGGGTTAAATTCTCCAATCAAGAGACACAGACTGGCTGAATGGATAAAAAAAACAGAAACCCTCTATCTGTTGCCTACAAGAAACCCACCTCATGGAAAAAGACATACATAGACTGAAAGTGAAGGGTTGGAAAAAGGTTTTCCATGCAGTTGGGAACCCAAAAAAGAGCTGGAGTTGCGATACTAATTTCTGACAAAATAGGCTTTAAAACAAAAAGTGTCCGAAGAGACAAAGAAGGGCACTATATCATAGTAAAAGGCTCTATAGATCGAGAAGATATAACACTTATTAATATCTATGCTCCTAACACAGGAGCACCCAAATATGTGAAGGAAAGATTGTTAGATCTGAAAGGGGAGATAGACTGCAACACACTAATTGTTGGAGATCTCAACACCGCATTATCCCCGCTGGACAGATCATCTAGGCAAAAAATAGGTAGAGAGATCAAGGACCTAAATGATACCATAAATCAATTGGACTTAACAGACATCTATAGAACTTTCCACCCAAAAACCACAAGATATAGTTTTTTCTCACCCCGACATGGAACTTTCTCGAAGATTGACCACATCATAGGACACAAAGCAAGCCTCTGCAGATTCAGAGGCATAGAAACTATTTCCAGCATCTTCTCTGACCATGATGGAATTAAACTCGAGTTTAATTTCAAGAGAAATCCTCAAAAATACCTAAAAACATGGAAACTAAATAACCTACTCCTGAATGACTCCACTATTACCGAAGAAATAAAGTCCGAAATCAAAAGATTCATGGAAGCCAATGACAATGAATATACAAGTTTCCATAATCTTTGGGACACTGCCAAAGCAGTCATAAGAGGGAAGTTCATAGCAATTAGTGCACATAAGAGGAAGACAGAGAAAAGGCTAATGGATCACCTAACATCAAGCCTTAGAGAATTGGAAAAGCAACAGCAAAAAAATCCAAAAAATTACAGGAGAAAGGAAATAATAAAGATCCGAGCAGAAATAAATGAAATAGAAAATAAACGTACTATACAGAAAGTAAGTGAAAGCAAAAGCTGGTTCTTTGAAAGGATAAACAAAATTGATACCCCACTAGCGAGACTTATTAAGAAGAGAGAAAGGAACCAGGTGAATCAAATCTGCAATGAGGCTGGTAACATAACAACAGACATAGTAGAAATTCAAAACATCATTAGAGGATACTTTGAACATCTATACGCTAAGAAACAAGATAATCTGGATGAGATGGACAAATTCCTGGACAAATATAATCTACCAAGAATGAGCCAGGAAGAAATAGAAAGTCTGAATAGGCCCATAACAAGCCAGGAGATTGAATCAGTAATAAGTAACCTCTCAACAAAGAAAAGCCCTGGCCCCGATGGATTCACCTCTGAATTCTACAAAACTTTCAAAGAAGAGTTAACTCCCATTCTGCTCAAATTATTTCTAAAGATCCAAAAGGGTGAATCTCTCCCTAATTCATTCTATGAAGCCTCTGTCACCCTCATCCTCAAAACAGATAAGGACAGGACAAGGAAGGAAAACTATAGACCAATATCTCTGATGAACATAGACTCAAAGATTCTCAACAAGATACTAGCAAATCGTATTCAACAACTTATACAGAAGATCATACACCATGATCAGGTAGGCTTTATTCCAGGAATGCAAGGTTGGTTCAACATATGCAAAACCATAAATGTAATACACCATATTAATAGGAAGAAAGACAAAAACCATATGGTCATATCGATTGACGCAGAAAAAGCATTTGATAAGATACAGCATCCCTTCATGATCAAGACTCTTAGCAAAATCGGCATAGAAGGGCCATTTCTCAATACAATAAAAGCCATCTATGAAAAACCCATAGCGAACATCATCCTGAATGGAGAAAATTGAAAGTTTTCCCACTAAACACAGGAACAAGACAAGGATGCCCACTTTCTCCTCTCCTTTTCAATATAGTACTGGAAGTCCTCGCCAACGCAATCAGAAAAGAGGAAAAAATAAAGGGCATTCGAATAGGAAAAGAAGAGGTGAAACTCTCTCTATTTGCAGATGACATGATTGTATACATAGAAGACCCAATGGTCTCCATGGAAAAACTACTGGAAGTAATACATGAATTCAGTAAAGTTGCAGGATATAAAATCAATATACAGAAATCAATAGCATTTCTATATACGAAGAACAGGCAGGACTGAGATAGAACTGAAAAAACTTATTCCGTTTACCATAGCCACTAAAAGTATAAGATATTTAGGAATAAATCTAACCAAAGAAGTTAAAGACCTCCACAAGGAAAACTACGAGAAGGTAAAAAAAGAAATTGAAAATGACACAAAAAAATGGAAGGACATCCCATGTTCATGGATTGGAAGAGTTAATATAATCAAAATGGCAATTCTACCCAAATTAATCTACCTATTTAATGCAATGCCAATCAAAGTACCAGACACATTCTTCACAGATCTAGAAAAGACAATCTTAAAATTTGTCTGGAATCATAAAAGACCCCGTATTGCCAAAGCACTTCTACACAAGAAGAATGGAGTGGGTGGCATCTCAATCCCCGATCCAAAAATATATTACAAAGCTGTGGTAATAAAGACAGCATGGTATTGGCACAGAAACAGACATGTGGACCAATGGAACAGAATAGAGTCCCCAGAAATAAGTGCCCAAACATACAGTCAACTGATCTTTGACAAGGGGTACCAGTCAATCCAGTGGGAAAATGAAAGCCTCTTCAGCAAGTGGTGCTGGAGAAACTGGACTTCCACTTGCAGAAAGATGAATCTGAACCCCTACCTCTCTCCTTTGACAAGAATCAAGTCAAGGTGGATCAAGGATCTAAATCTAAGACCTCAAACTATAAAGCTGCTCCTGGAGAATGCTGGGGAAACTCTGGGAGACATTGGTGTAGGGAAAGTCTTCCTAAAGAAGACCCTCAAAGCAGAGTCCATCGTCCACAAAATAGACAAGTGGGATTACATCAGACTAAGAAGTTTCTGCATGGCCAAAGACACAGTAGTTAGTGTGAATCGACAGCCCTCAGAATGGGAAAATATTTTTGTAAATGTTGCATCAGACAAGGGACTGATAACCAGAATACACAAGGAACTAAAAAAGGTGTTTGGAAAAAAGATGAGCAACCCTATTAAAAGATGGGAGAAGGAGATGAAGAAAACACTCTCTAAAGATGACATACGAATGGCCAAAAGGCATATGAAAAAATGTTCAACCTCCCTCATCGTAAGGGAAATGCAGATAAAAACAACAATGAGGTACCACCTAACCCCAGTCAGATTGTCTAATATTAAAAAAACAAAAAATGATAAGTGTTGGCGGGGGTGTGGTGAAAGGGGAACTCTTTTACACTGCTGGTGGGAATGTAGATTGGTCCAACCACTGTGGAGAATAATTTGGAGATTCCTCAAAAATCTACAGATAGATCTGCCATATGATCCAGAGATCCCACTTCTCGGTATCTACCCAAAGGACAGAAGAATCCTTCATTGGAAAAGTGCTTGCACATCGATGTTTATTGCGGCACTATTCACAATTGCTAAGTCATGGAACCAACCCAGATGCCCCCGTATGGAGGAATGGATTGAAAAACTGTGGCACATATACTCTATGGAATACTACTCAGCCATAAAAACCAACAGAGCCCTGGCTTTTGACAGAAAGTGGAAGAATATGGAAGATGTACTGCTGAGTGAGGCAAGCCAGGCTATGAAGGAGAGACATTGTATGTCCCCACTTAACATATACCGTTTGTCTGCATTCTATGTCTGAAACTGATCGACTAACAGTTGAACAAACACAAGAGATGGGTGTGAATGTCAGATGAGGTGTATGTGGAGGAGTGGGGCCCAACGAAAGACATTTGGAGAAGGGATACAGAGGTAGAGCATTGACGGGATGGGGAGGTGTGGTGTTATCTGTTGAAGATATTTCGATCAACGGGTCTGGGGAGAAATGTTCACATATCGAAATGGTCTCATTGTAAGCCAAACAATATGATTGAAAGTATATACAAAAATAAATAAAGTAATTAATAAAAAAAAAAAAACTGAGATAATAACAATGCCTCACAGGGCTGTTGCCAGGATTAAGAGTGAGTATGTCAAGTACTTGGCTCTGGGCGCCTGGCTCACTCAAGTAAAGACCCAATAAATAGTAGCTATTGTTATTTTGATTTATCCCTGTAGCCTTTCCTTAACTCCTTCAGCAGCTGAGTCAGGGAGTCCACTTGCACACAGAGGTGCAGGGCCTCTGGTCTGGACATCCTCCTCAGTTAGCCTCTTTTCCCATGCAATCCTTTCTGGCTTCAGCCTGCATCACCACAGGCAGATCCCCGAGAGTGGCACCCAGCCACCCAGCATGAGCCCACCCAGGGGGGCAGCCAGGTCCTCCACTGCCATTTATACCCCTGCTCTGGGCAGGGCCAGGGGCCAGGTGAATGTGCTCACAAATTGTTTTCCACTATTCGGAAAACTCTTCGTTCCAAAACATTGCCCATGACCTCCACGGCCAAGTTACTTTCTTAATTCCAGTTGCTATAACAACTTGACTTAATGAAGAAGCATTTTTTTCCCTTAAAATAATTCAACCCGTTTCCATATCAACGGGGGTTTATTTCAGTTCCACATATAGCAAGGCTTGGTAGCCAGCACCTGGCAGCACCTTCTGCACCTTGGGAGGGATGTGGCATTCCAGGGAGCCATTTGAGAAGTGAAACAGAAACTGTGGTGGAGAAGGCCATGCCCTCAATGAAGGGAGCAACAAACAGGATGTGGGCACCTCAGAAGTTCCTCCTTGGGGTTTTTGGGGGTAGGAAGACAGAAGTAACAGAGAAGGGACCAGGCTGTTCAGCATCTCCTCCAAAGTGTAGGGCCTGTATAAACAAATTCCGCATTACTGGGCCTCCGTTACCAGACTACAGGTCAGGAGGGGAGTCCTGGGACCAGGCCTCTTTGGCTAGTTTGCAAAAGGGGTGATAGGAAATTGCAGAGCTGTGCAATGTGGACAGTGATTCTATCTGTGCCTAAGCTGCTATAGGAGGGGACTTCATCAAGATCATGGAAAAATGGAATTAAAGTATGAGTTTATTTCGATGCTGAATGATTTGAAATCCACAGTTTGTCATAAGACGCATTTGGCATGAACTTTTCGAAGACCCCTGGTATGTGACTAGATTCCTTCACAAATGTACTCATTCAACAAACATGACTGAGTACGCCACATTCCTGAGATTAGGTTTCCAGCACTTAGGGATATAAGAACAAGGTCCAGTCCCTGCCCTTAGGGAGTGCCCAGTCTGGTGATGAGGAAGTCATTCTTAGAGGTGCTCTCTAGGCCAGTGTATATCAAATCTTTTGTGCAAAGGAATCACGGAGTCCCACCAGGATCTTGGGAAACTGCAGTTTCTGGTTCCATAGGTGGAGAGAGAATGGGTGCTGAGATGCTGCCTTCCTATCACGCTCCCAGGTGCCGCTGTCGCTGGTCCTCAGACTTTGAGTAACAAGGATCTAGGCAAATTAGAAGTTGGCAGAGAAAACACAATGGGACCAGAGGGAAGTGTTTCGCTGCTCTGTTCCTGATAGCCTCCAGAGGATGCTTAGTCCTCTGAGTTGTGGCTACATCTCCCACTAAAAATGGGGTGACTTTCTCATTAAGCAGGGAATGCTGCTTTCTGAGGATGTCTCTAAATCTCCAGTATTTTTTTTCCCTCTTATGAGAGAGGGAGAGGGAGACAGAGAAAGGGAGAGGGAGAGAGCGAGAGATAGGTATTTTTCAGAGAGGGTCTTGCATATTGTGAGCCTCTTGCCCCAGCTTCCCAGTTAGCTGGGATTACAGGCAGGTGCAACCACACCTGGTGTGTTCAGGTAGGCCTAGGAACTGAACCTGGGCCTCCCATAAAACCTCCAGCCTCTCTCCCAAAGAGCTTTGGTGCTACATGTCCACCATCATGGCCAGGCCAATTGGGGAGGGAGGGAAGTGGGGTTGTCTTGTTTGTTTCGTTTTGTTTGGCATGTGTGCTCACCAGAGAGAGAGATAGAGAAAGCAAGAAAGTGTCCTCCATGGGACATGGTCCCACACAATCCCTTCTCTGTCTCTTCCTCCTTTTGGGATTTGGGGAATGCATGCTCATGCTTTTGGAGTGTTTTTCAAGCTACTGGGCCCAGTGCTTGAACCTCATAGTTGGCCATGTGGGATCCATCCGCCTTAACCATCACACTACTGGCTGGCCCCTCTGTAGGTTTTTTAATAAACAAGAATGAAAAGGTAGACCGACTAGGGTTGTTAACAATCCAGCTGAAAGGCTTCCAGAAATGTTTCGATTAATTTCTGGGAAGTCTAAGTCAATCATCAGAAATAGTAGGTGGAAGAACAGAACACTAGACCTTCTCAATTACAGTCCTACTTAAATGCATACTTTAAAGTGATGTATTGTAGGGGAGCCAGCGTAAATCAGGAGTCAAATCCTAGCTCTGTCTCTTCCTAAGCCCCATGACCTTGGGCAGTCATGTCACCTCTCTGTGCCTTGTCTACAAAGTGGGGACAATATTCACACCTAACTCATTGGGAAGTTTTGAAAATTACAATGAATTAATATTTATAAAGAGACTGACACAGAGCAGGTGCCAAAATAATTGGTTCATTTCATTTATTCCATAAATACTTATTAAGCCATTTCTGTGTAATGGGCTTAATTGGGGAATACAGAGGTGAACAGGACAGATACAGTCCCTGCTCTCAGGGAGTTCACTTGGGAAGTGGAGGAGATCAGCAAATGCCAATGCCCTAGGGTGGGGAAGAATATCTGAAGGCAGCTGATGTATCTGCGGGGTGTACGTGAAGGGGAGCATGGTAAGAAAAGATGTTACAGAGGTGGGCAGGAGCCACATTACTTCAGGGTCTTGCAGGCTGCAGCCAGGAATTTGGATTGGATTTGCAGCACAACTGAAAGCTTTTGGAGGGTCTCTGATTTGGGGCAGGAGTGCGGATGCGGTGTGATCTGACTGCTCTCCTTCACTGCCCTCAGGGCCGACCACTTGGGTCCAGAATTTCCCTCCTCCCTATCCGGCTTGCATTTTCTCAAGTTCCTAGAACTTGAAAGCCCACCCAAAGCCTCAGGATTTCAAGTCTAGGTGTTCATTAGAGCAGTGTGTGGGTCACACATGCTATTTTTTTAAAGAGATGTTTTTGTTATAGGGCATGTGCACTCACCAGAGACTGAGAGAGAGAGAGAGAGACAGAGAGAGAGAAAGTGAGAAATCACCCCCAGGGAGGATGGCCATGCCACAATCCCTTCTCCTCCATTCTCCTCTTGGAATTTTGGGCATGTATGCACACATACCTGCCGTGAGTTTCAAGCCACCGGGTCCAGGACTTGAGTCATGGTTGGCCATGTGGGAGTCCAGTGCCTTAACCACTAAGCCACCTGCTGGCCCCAGTCACACATGCTATTAGCTTGACACATTTAGTTCAGCCTGGACTATACAGGGTCTGTGTGCTAAGTGACCACACTCTGGCCTACATGGGCGACAGAATACATGGGCTCTTATCCTTGCTGTCACTTATTAGCTGTTTGACCCTGGAAAAAAATAAGTCTCTGTGTGCCCTTTTCCTCACCTGCAAAAATATGTAAGAATAATATTTATTGGGCCAGCCAGTGGCATGGTGGTTAAGGCAGCTCGATCCCACATGGCCGACTGGTGGTTTGAGTCCTGGACCCTGCAGCTTGAGAAATACAACAGGCATCTGTGCATGTGCATGCCCAAAATCTTGAGAGAATGGAGGAGAAGGAACTGCAGCATGGCCATCCCCCTGGGTGGTGCTTTCTCACTCTCTCTCTCTCTTTCTGTCTCTGACTCTCTCCAGTGAGTGCGCGTGTCCTGTAACAAACTACAAAAGAAAAAAAAAGGAATGGTATCTACTTCCCAGGGCACTTGTGATGATTCAATAGTGAATGCAAGGGAAACACTTTAGCCCTCTGCTTGGCTGTCTGAAGCTTTGTGGACAAGCGAACTTTGGTTTAGAGATTGGGGTGAATTTAGAGGGGGATGGCCACATTGATTTTGGGCACATATGCCTGGTGTGTTTTTCAAGTCACTGGGTCTGGAACTCGAATCAGAGAGTCAGCCATGTGAAATGCAGCACTTTAAACCACCATGGCACCTGCTGCTGGTCCCCATATCCCTTTCAAATCTGGTCCTTCCTCCACTCACTGGCATCTCCCCAAATCAAAGCCCCATTGCTTCTCACCTAAACAATGACAAGAACCTCCTACCTGCTGTTCTTCCCTAGAATCTTACTTTCTTACAATCCACAGAGTCACCAGTAACCTTCTTGACACATAATTCAGATCAGCTCACCCTTCTACCTCAAAAATGCTAGGAGAAAATGCCACTTCCTCTGGTAGATGAGGCCTCCATGGTAGCCCCCACCTCCTCTCTACTTCACATATGCCATTTCCTTTAGAAGTGCATGCCCCTACCTATTCCTTTGCACTGGGACACCTCTCTCTCCCACCTCTATCCTCTTTTCCACCTTACAGGCATCTAACCATCCTCCTAGAATCTCTGTAAAGTATTTTCAACTTTGATTGACGACATCTGTGGTTCCTTCCCCCAAGGCCCCAGGACTCTGCTTTCAGTCTGTTGGTACACACAGGTCCACAACCCACACTGGACAGTGAGCCTTATGAGGGCAGCAGACATGGGCTGGAAGGATAGCGATAACATTGTCCATCCCCGTAGTCCCAGCATCCAGCTCAGCTGAGTCTAGGTTCATGAGCAGAAACCCTCATCAGGCCCACACAGATCATGCTACTGGAGAAGCAGGCCCTGAGGTGAACCGGGGAACCTCATGTACACTCACAAGGGGGCAGTACTCCTCAGTTTTAACCGATGGTCAAATCTTGCAATTAAAAAAAAAAAAGTACATTGGCAACTAACTTAAATTTTTATTATGTTTATTTTAGTTTATTATAGGGCACATGTGCTCACTAGAGGTAGAGAGAGAGAGAGAAAGCACTCCCCAGGGGGGATTACCATGCCACAATCTCTTCTCCATTCTTCTCTTGGGATTTTGGACAGGCACGTACATGTACCCAGTGTATTTTACTTCTTTTCTCCCTCAATTTTTCACTAACTTTTTTTTTTTGAGGCATTTTTTTGCTATAGGGCGTGTGCACTTGCCAGAGAGACAGAGAGACAGAAAGTGAGAAATCGTCCCCCAGGGAGGATGTCTGCGCCACAATCCCTTCTCCATTCTCCTCTCAGGATTTTGGGCATGCACACACATGCGTCTGGCATGAGTTTTAAGCCACCAGGTCCTGGATTCGAACCACAGTTAACTACATGTGAGTCCAGTGATGTAACCATTACACCATCTGTTGGTCCCTTCACTATCTTTTTTTAATTTGCATTTAATTACTGTACATCTTTCCAGTGTACAACGTGGTTTTTCTCAGCATGAATACAGTGCATATTAGTCAAGTCAAAGACGTTTCTGGGGCCAGCAGGTGGTGTGGTGGTTAAGGCACTGGACTCCCACATAGCTGAGTGCGGTTTGAGTCCCAAACCTGACAGCTTGCCTTCTCACTTTCTTCTTCTCTCTGTCTCTCACTGGTGGGTACAAATTTAAATAATAATAATAATAAATAAATAAAATAGGGGCCAGCAGGTTGTGTGGTGGTTAGGGGTATTTGCTTTCCACGTGGCCAACTGTGGTTTGAGTCCCAGACCTGGCAGCTTGCCTTCTCACTTTCCCTCTCTCTCTCTCACTCTGTCCCTCTCTGGTCAAATGAAAATAAATAAATAAATAAAGTTAAATAAAAAATAATTCTTTTTTTCTTTTTTTTTTTTGAGTTTTTTTGCTATAGGGAGCGTGCACTTGCCAGAAAGACAGGGAGAGACAGAGACAGAAAGTGAGAAATCACCCCCCGGGGGGATGGCCACACTGCAATCCCTTCTTCTCCATTCTCCTCTCAGGATCTTGGGCACGCACGCACACATGCCTGGCGTGAGTTTAAGCCACTGGGTCTGGGACTTGAACTGCGGTCAACTACATGGGAGTGCAGCAACATAGCCATTACGCTAACTGCTGATCCCAATAAAAAATAATTCTTAAAAAACATTTTTTAAAGAATTAAAAAAATTTAACTTTATCTATTTATTTTATTTTAATTTTGACCAGAGAGGGAAAGAGCAAGAGCGAGAGCGAAAGAGAGAGAGAGAGAGAGAGAAAGTGAGAAAGCAAGCCACCAGGTCCGGGACTTGAACCATGATCGACCATATGGGAGTCCAGTGCCCTTAACCACCATGCCACCAGCCAGCCCCCATAAAATACATTTTTTAAAAAAGACATTACTATATATGTTATGATCCACAGATAACTTTTCATTTTTGTGTCTATTAAATGTGTTGTTTTTCCCTGATCCCCTCTTTCCCATTCCCTATTATCCACCTCCTATTATTCACCCATACTGTCTCTAGTATCTACTGCTGCCCTCCCTGCTTTTATAGCTTCTAGTCTTTCAATTTCTGTTACATTGTGCAAACATTCATTATATATTGAGTGGGGACATACAATGCCTGTCTTTCATAGCCTGGCCTGCTTTGCTTAGCATTAAATCTTCACTGTCCAATGTGCTTTTCAAGCCGCAAAGTCCAGGATTTGGACCGCACAGTCGGCCATGTGGGACCCAGCTGCCTTCACCATCATGCCACCTGGCTGGCTCCACTAAGTTAAATTATTTTTAAAAACTGTGTAGAACAAATTGGCCTTCAGGCCACACTTAGTCTTTCGGCCTATCTTTCTTTCTGTTTTTTTTTTTTTTTTTTTGGAGAGGTTTTTCGCTATAGGGCGCGTGCGCTCGCCAGACAGACAGAGAGAGACATAGAGACAGAAAGCGAGAAATCACCCCCCAGGGGGGATGGTCACGCCGCAATCCCTTCTCCTCCATTCTCCTCTCGGGATCTTGGGCACGCACGCACACGCGCCCGGCGTGAGTTGTAAGCCACCGGGTCCGAGACGCGAACCGCGGTCGACTACGTGGGAGTCCAGCGACATAGCCATTACGCTAACTGCTGGTTCCCTCTTTTTTTAAAAAAAAAAAATTATTATTTCATTTAACTTATTTATTTATTTATTTAAATTTGGCCAGAGAGGGACAAAGTGGCAGTCAGTGGCGGGGGGAGGGGGGGAGTGAGAAAGCAAACCGTCAGGTCTGGGACTTGAACTGTGGTCAGTCATGTGTGAGTCTAGCACCCTTAACCACCATGCCACCTGCTGGCCCTTGGCCTATCATTTTGCAAAGTCAGAACCCTTTTTTTTCCTAGAGCTACTATAAATTTCAAAGGTGGAAGTGTGTGTGTGTGGGGTTATTCCTAGTCAGTTGAATTGCTATTTGGTTTACTTTTTTTGGTGTAATTAAAAGTTAAGTTTTTACATTTTTCCCTTTCAAAACGAAGTCCAATCTCCTTGTGCTTGATGGCCCTAACAGTATCATGTTTCCTGGGGGGCCCACAGGTCTTGCGAGCAGGGCTCTAACCTCAATTGTGGTGACATCTCCTCTTTGAAATGTGGGTCACCCCAGAAGGAAGGAGCATAGGCCACAGAGCCTATTTCTGTGGTGGTTGAGTTGCTTAGTTTGGTAACCTTCTATAAACTGTGCAGAAGGTGGCAACAGCTCAGTTCCCTCCAACTTTCCCCCACCACATCCCACCTAGTTTAGCCCCAAAAGGGAGAGGTTGGAGGAGATAGTGAAGATTGAATTGCAGGTATTGAAATTCACATTCCTATTTAGGCCTGGCTCCCTGTCCCCAGGACTCCTTTAACAAGCAGTAGGCTACAGGGTGGGACTTGCTCAGAGGCCTGTAGGGTGTGGCCAGTTGTATTTCCTGCAGGGCTGAGGCAGCAGACCTTGAGCTGCCAGACCTTGCATTCAGGACCAAGGCACTCATTCTCCCAGCTGCCAGGGGGTATTGGTTGATGCCTCACAGCTGAGTTCATCTCAAAGGTGACATCCCTTTCTTGGGGGCTCAGCCCACACACAAAATCTAGTCAATAGATTGGGAGAAAGGAGAAAATCCCCCGGGTTGGGAGTAGGGGGAGAAATTCCCAACTGCCTGGCCTCAACTGGGATTATCTAAAGGGCCGTCTCAGCTCCAGAGCTCCTATGAGATCAGTGAAATCTCTGGCACAGCTACATTGCAGTTCAGCTCCTGCTTCTGACCCGTCCTGCTTCCCGTACTCTCTCACAGGCCCTGTTATGGAAGGCAGTCCCCAATAAATCTACATGCAAATCTGTCTCCTGGAAAAGGCCAACCCAAAGCTGTCTCCTGCCTTGACTTCTCTTTTCTCACTGCCCTGTTCCCTTGGTGATCACAATTATTACACATGCTTGATCATCTCAAAGGATGACCCGAAATCTTTCCTGATCTCAAGGCCACTCTCTCAGTCTACTCACTTGCATTTCCCAGAACCCAGTGGACATCTTCACCTGGATGTTCATTTTTTTAAATCTCAAATTTAATATATTTCAAATAGAACCCTCTCACACTATCCTAAGCCACCCTTCCTCCTAACTTCTCTATTTCTTTTTTCTTTTAATTGCCAGAAGGTGCACACACTCACCAGGGAGAGACAGAAAGATGGAGAGAGGAAGTACCCCAAATGGGGCATGGTCACGCCACAATCCCTTCTCCTTCATTTCTCCATGTGATTTTGGGCATGAACACACGCATGCCCAGTGTGTTTTTCAAGAAGCAAGCCACTAGCCACCAGGGCTGAGATCTGAACCATGGTGAGCCAGGTGGGATCCTACTTTAACCACTAGTCCACAGGGCCAGCCCCTCTATTTCTTTTTTTATTTCTTTCTGTCATGAGCATGAAAGAGAGAGAGAGAGGCAGAAAGACAAGCACCCTCAACAGGCTTCATGCCATGATTTGCCCCCACCCGAGCCCTCCCAGCCAGCCAGGATCACAGTGCTTGTGTGTTTACAGGTTAACCAGGGAACCAAACCTGTCATTCTCCATATGGACCCACATTGTTTGAGCAGCACACCACTGCTATGCCACCAAACCAGCCCCACTCCTCTAATTCTAATAATGCTACCATCATCTCTGGAATCCTAGGCTGGAGACCCCAGTATCTTCTTGGGTAGCCTCCTGCTCAGAAATCTTTAACATCCTTCAGTGACTAAAGAACATGAGTTCATGCTCCTTCTCCTTACATTCAAGTCCATCCCTGGAGATCCCAATCACCTGTCGATTCTCTAATTCAGGGTTTCTTAACATTTTTGTAGCCTGGATTCCTTTGGAGCCTGATGAAACCTGTAGACCCCTTCTTTATTTAATTTTTTTTTTTTTTAATTTTGCTATAGGGTGTATGCACTAGCCGGAGAGAGGTGGGAGGAAGAAAGAAAGCACCCCCAGAGGGGAATGGCCATGACACAATCCTTTCTCCTCCATTTCTCCTTTTGGGATTTTGGCCACACATGCACATACATCCAGTGTAATTTGCTTTTCTTTCTTTCTTTCTCTTTCTTTCTTTCTTTCTTTCTTTCTTTCTTTCTTTCTTTCTTTCTTTCTTTCTTTTTTAAAGGGTTTTTTGCTAAAGGGAGCGTGAGCTCACCAGAGAGACAGAGAGACAGGAAGACAGCGAGAAATCCCTCCCCCCGGGGGGATGGCCACGCCGCAATCCCTTCTCCTCCAGTCTCCTCTTAGGATCTTGGGCACATACGCACATGCGCCTGGCGTGAGTTTAAGCCACCAGGCCTGGGACTCAAACCACGGTCAATTACATGGGAGTCCAGCAACATAGCCATTATGCTAACTGCTGGTCCCCATCCAGTGTAGTTTTCAAGCTGCCGAGTCCGGGACTAGAACTGCACAGTCAGCCATGTGGAATCTAGCCACCTTAACCACAATGCCACTGACAGGTCCCTTAAGGGCCCCTTTTGAAATGTTTTTACAAGCATAAAATAACATAGGATTACAATGGTAGCCCATTGTATTTGAAGTTATCAATATATATGTTTTATATTTTGTAATATAATAATATGTGCTTCATTATTAACACATTAAATAACATGATCTAGTAGCAGGTCCAGTCACTGCTATCTTTTTTTCCCCCCCGAGAGATTTTTGTTATAGGGTATGTGCACTCACCAGAGAGGCAGGAAAACAGAAAGCGAGAAATGACTCTCCAGGGGGGATGGCCATCCCTCAATCACTTCTCCATTCTCTTCTCAGGGATTTTGGGCATGCACTCACACGCTCATGTGCTCAGCATGTTTCAAGCTGCTGGGTCCAGGACTCAAACCATAGTCGGCCATGTGGGAGTCCAGTGCCTTAACCACTATGCCACCTGCTGGCTTCTACTACTACGATTTTATTTTTTTTAGAGGTTTTTGCTATAGGGTGCGAGCGCTCGCCAGACAGACAGAGAGAGACAGAGAGACAGAAAGCGAGAAATCACCCCTAGGGGGGATGGCCACGCCACAATCCCTTCTCCTCCATTCTCCTCTTGGGATCTTGGGCACGCATGCACACGCACCCGGCGTGAGTTTAAACCACCGGGTACGGGACGCGAACCGCGGTCGACTACGTGGGAGTCCAGTGACATGGCCATTACGCTAACTGCTGGTCCCCCACTACTATGATTTTGAAGTGGTGTTAGAATAGTATTTCAAGATGTCTGCAGCTGCAGTAATGAGATACAGGAATACCCATGGTTCCTACTGGAAACAAAGTCATAGTACTGCTAATGCTACTGTAGTGTGCTGTCCTATCCTCAGGGGAAGAAAAAGTTAAATTGCCATTAGAGGTTGGTGAAGATAAAGTTGTACTTTTTTAAGGTTTTTGCTATAGAGCATGTGTACTTGCCAGAGAGAGGCAGAGGAAAAGGGAGAAATCACTCCCTGGGGGGTAGGGCCACACCACACACATGCACATGTGCCCAGTGTGCTTTTCAGGCCACCGGGTCCAGGACTGGAACTGTGATTAGCCATGTGGAAGTCCAGTGTCTTAAACATCATGCCACCTGCTGACCCTTCAAGTTGTAATTTTTGTCCCCTCCAAGTACATGGACTCCTCCTGGTCAAGCACCTTTATGCTGTGGGGAGTCTGTACTGTAGCTCACACTGGATATTTGCCCTTCCCTGAACAAATCCCGGGCATCCTACATCCATCTTGGTTGAGGCTGAGAAACTGGTGCTTGGGCACTGGGCCAAGTCGGCTCTACTCTCCACATAGACCCTCTGCCACAGGCTGGCCCAGAGCAGTGCGGCTCACTTGGGCAGCTCCCGGAGGGTGTCTTCCTAGGCTTTTCCTCCCTAAGTCCCAGGCCCTGGAGATGACTTTACATGTCTCTACTGGCCCAGTCAATATTACCCAGGCACCAGGCTCATGGGGCAGCTCACAGCTGTCAGGTTAGTCATGGATTATCTAGTTGAAGAAGTCACTTCCAAGATGCTATTTAGAGCTGTGGACAGGCCCTGCTCTGCCTTGGCAGCTGGCAATCACCTGGCTCTCAGGCTTACGGGTGCTCTCTACCCTTATCTTGCTATCTGATACAAAACGTCCTGCAACGTGAGGGACAATCATGCACAGTGAAGAGCTGTCCTACCCCAAATGGCAATTGTGCCCTTGGTGGAAAACACTGAGCAGGCAAACTGTAGATGTTAGTGCCTCAGTGCTCCTCATTGGTCTAGGCTGCCAGCATCTGAGGCAGAGCCAGTCTCTTTTAGCCTGAAAGCCCAGTGACCTTTACAACTAGGACTGGGACTGAGTAGCTAATGTATAAGATGGTGCGAACTCTCCCACCCCTGCCCACTGTAGCCACTGCGGTATCAATTCCAAATCTGAGCTTTGTTAGTCCTGAGCCTTTGTTAGGTCAAGAGGAGCTACTTGGGCTTGACAGTTGCCGCTAGGGAGGGAAAAGTTGGCAGGCAGCTGCTTTCAGTTTTCCCCAGGTGCCTGGTAGCCTGGACCCTCATGACTCTGCTCTTTGGGAAGGAAGGTCTGTCCTACACAGCCTTTGCCTTGCAATTGTAGCTAGGAAATGGATACTCCCACCTAGGGCAGGAGAGGGTGCCAACTCCTACTGTGCTTTTGTGGGTGAAGCATTTCCAGATAGGAGCTGGCATGAATCATCCTACTGTTCACCTCCTTTGCTTTCCATGGACCAGTCTAGTTTCCTAAAAATACCCAGTCCCCATCTCCCAGGCCAAATGCTCCAGGAAATGCTTGCAACCTGTGCCTGACAGAGACAGGGCTTCTGCTGTTAGTTTAACCTGTGGTCTTTTGAAAGGAATTAGTTACTTTTTGCAAAAACAATATTCAGTATCTCTTGGGGCCAGCAGGTGGTGTGGTGGTTAAGACGCTGGATTCCTACATGGGTGACTGTAGTTTGAGTCCTAGACCCAGCGGCTTGAAACTCACGCTGGGTGCGTGTGCTTGTGTGCCCAAAATCCTGAGAAGAGAATAAAGGAGAAAGGACTGTGGCATGACCATCCTCCCTGGGGGGTGATTTCTTGCTTTCTGTCTCTCCAGCAAGCTCATGTGCCCTATTGCAAAAATCTCTCAAAAGAACAAAACAAACATCAAAAAAACAAATTATATCTCTCAATAATAATGAATACTCAGAGAGGGCTACTTATTAGGTTGAACTATACAGAATCCCTGGTATTCAACCAATTTCATAGGGTTCAACCTGATACATTTTCTCATTTATCCCTTCCCATTATCCTAGATAGGTATTCTAAGCCCATTTTACAGAGTAGAGTACTAAATCTTGGAGAAGTGAAGTGACTTTTATTTATTTACTTATTTATTAGACAAGGTCTTGCTAGGTCACAATCCTCCTGCCTCAGCCTCCCAAGTACCTGGGACTACAGGCATACACCATGACACCTGGCTTTTTAGGGTGGACTGAGAACCAAACCTGAGCCTCCCACGTGGCCTCAGCCTACCAAGTAGAGGTTTCCGCCAGCATATGGCACCATGGCTGGGTCAGGTGAAATGACTTTTTACTAAGGAGACTTCAAAAAGTTCATGGGGTGGGGGTCCAGCAGGTGGCGTGGTGGTTGATGTGCTGGACTCCCACATGACCAACCACGGTTCAAGTCCTAGACTTGGTGGCTTGCTTTTTCACTTTCCCTTTTTCTCTGTCTGTCTCTGGTCAAAATTGAAGAAGAATGATAATAAAATTAAAAATAAATCTGTTTAAAAAATTAATGGGGAGTGGAATTAAAATATGAGTTTATTTATTTTTTAAAGAATTATTTATTTAATTTTATTTATTAATTCACTTATATTTTTAATTTGACCAGAGAGAGACACACAACGAGAGAGAGAGAGAGAAAGTGAAAAAGCAAGCCGGGACTCAAACAATGGTTGGCCATGTGGGAGTGTCCAGCACCTTAACCACCATACCACCTGCTGGTCCCATAAAGTATGGGCGCAAATATTTTAAAATCCATTTCATAATATTAATTGTCCAGGAACTTTTTGAGGACCCCCCCCCTTTGTAGCAGTGTTAAGACTTGAACTAAGCCAACCCCCCAAGCCCTTGATTCTTGAGGTAGGATGATGATTTAGCCTCGAAGTCTCTGAAACATAATAATGTGGGACAGCAGGTGGTGTGAAGGTTAAAGTGCTGCATCTCACATTACCGACTATGTGCTCTGAGTCCCAGACTCAGCAGCTTGAAAAATCACATCAGGTGCATGAACGAGCGTGTGCGCGCACGTTTGTGTGTGTGTGTGCGTGCCCGAGCACGTGCCCAAAATCCTGAGAGAAGAATGGAGAAAATAGATTGTGGCATGGCCATCCCTCCTGGCGGTTGGGGGGGGGGGGTGATTTCTCACTTGCTTTCCCTGTCTGTCTCTCTGACGAGCGCATGTACCCTATAGCAAACTACCAAAACAAACAAACAAACAAGCAAATCAAAAGGTAATGTGAAGAAAGGCAGGGCTATGAGACCATTCTCTCAGCCTACCCTCAGGAATCCTCTAGATGATTTTACTCATCGCCTTTTCTTAGTGGAGGAGATCAATGAATGCAGAGATGCCTGCAGTCAAAGACTCTGAAGTGAGGTGGTACCAAGTTCTAGTTTTAGGGGATTGAGAGCAAGAGGCACAACAAACACAACCACCAAAGCACATTCATCCATCCATCCAACTGAGAGAGCTCTCAATTTCTCTATTAAAAACAAAGGGTCTAAAATCGAGGTCAGAGAAAAAAAGCAAAACCCTATCCTACGTACGTGCCAGGCTCTACACCAGCTGTTGAGCTACCATCCTTCAGGAAGAGGCTCTCTCTACAAGGCTTTTACCCTTCGGCCAGCTGGAGGAGGCTGGAGCGGCAGAAGCTGCGGTGACTGTGGTGAGGTCACCGGGAGCGTGGCATTTTGAATTGCTGAGAAACTACTAGGTCTTCCGAGCCCAGGCCCGATTTGTTGGGAGACTAACAGCTTGTGTGGCCAGGCAGAAAGAAACTCGGTTGTTTCCTGGCACATCCAAGTCTGATACCACTGAGTTCAAGGCTGCAGGACTGGAGGAGGCAGCAGCAGGCATGAGGCAGGAATGCTGGTGCTCCACCCCTAGGCAGTGGGGAAACTGAGGGTGGGGTTGGTGGAAAAGAACTCCCCCCAGGCTGCCACAGAAAGAAATTCCTTGCTTAAGCAGTTGAGCTGCTTTGCAGCCCTGGCTCAGCCCCCACAGTGATTTGGTTCTTACAGCTGGCCAGCTGGGGGAGAGCTGGTCTAGAAATCAGGCAGGCAGTGGGCATGGGGCCACCACCTTTGCACAGGGACAGCATGTTGCCCTGAAGAGAATAATCACATTTCTCAGCTTTCTGCCAACCAGGGGCTGAGCCCTCAGGCCTGCTGTAGAGTTCAAATGCTTCTCAAAGCTGGGCTGGCTCAGGCCAACCCAGCCTAGCCCCAGTGCCTTTGGCCCGCAGCCTCCTCCCGCACGGCCAGCACCCTCCAAAGCACTCAAACTCCAAGGCAAGTCCTCTTGCAGTATGCAACTATGCCCATGCTCACCATTCCAGGCTCTAGGCTGTGCTGCCATGGCTGTCACTTCTTGTCGCCCAGGACCACAGCAGCTCTGGGGCTGCTGAGTTAAGATCTCACTGTTGAGTAAGCTGAGATATGGGTTCCTCCCACCACACCCTCCCCAACCTCAGCACCAGGGCTTTCCTCAGAGCCTCATTGCCACAATCTCACTTTTGAAAAAAAAAAAAAAAAAAAAAAAAAAAAAAAAAAGGAACCGGGCGTTGGGTCTTGAGTGCGATAATATAATAAGAAACTAAAGCAGGAGGACCTCTGAAGACAAAGAAAGGAGAAGCAGGGACAGGCCTCAGATGGTCATCCCTGAGCACCCATGCCCTTTCCTTATCTCTGTGTCTGGCAGAGCTAGAGTCTGTGGAGAGGGGTGCGACCTTTTGTACCTGGCCTGCCTGAACTGCTCTGTACCCAATCAGCATGTGGCGGGTTTATTGGGGTCCACAAACTAAGGCCCCCAGAAGCTCCAGGAGTGGCCTCAAATGGTGAAGTTGAGATTTTTATCCTCTGTGTCTGACCTTTCAAACTATTCCTACCAACCACAGAGACACCAGCTCAGGTAACATTTTGGACCTCTCTGCCTGCTTGACCTCTTCAATGCAGGCGCCACCAGCCACATGTGGCTGCTAGTCTGAACTGAAATGTGCTGGAAGTGTAAAATACACACCAGATTTGAGGTCAGCCAGTGGCATGGTGTAGTTAAGGCAGCTGGATCCCACATGGCCAACCGTGCAGTTTAAGTCCTGAACCTGCAGCTTGAAAAACACTCTGGGTGCATGTGAATGAGTGACCAAAATCTCAAGAGAATGGAAGAGCAGGGATTGTGGCATGGCTATACCCCCTGGGAGGTGATTTTTCACTTTCCCCCTCTCTCTTTCTCTGGTAAATGCACGCACACTGTAGCAAAACAAAACAAAATGAAAACAAAATACCGGATTTCAAAGACTTAATAAGAAACAAACAATGCAAAACATCTCATTAGTAATTTTAATATTAATTATATGGTGATATAATTAATAGGATATTAATATATAATATTATATCCTTTCTTAGGATATAATTAATAGGATATTAATATAATATTAATATATAATATTAATTACATCCTACTTTTGAAATATTGGGTTAAATAAAATATATTATTAAAATTAATTTCACTTATTTCTTTTGGCTTTTTTTTACATTTTTTGCTATAGGGTGTGTGCATTCACCAGAGAAAGACATAGAGATAGAGAGAGAGGAGGGACTGTGAAAAATCACCTTCAAGAAGGGGTGGCCACACTGCAACCCCTCCTTCTCTATTCTCCTTTTGGGATCTTGGGCATTCATACACACACGCTGGGAGTGATTTTCAAGCTCCCAGATCCATTACTGTCGGTCATGTTAGATCCAGCTGCCTCAACCTCTGCACAACATGCTGGCTTTCTTTTTACTTCTTTAATATGGCTTTTAGAAACGGGGGATACTGGTGCTGAGATTGGCAAGTGGATGAAATAAAACAGTCCAAAAAAAAACTCATGTATATATGGACATTTAAGGTAAAATAAACGAGCCATTTCAAATCAATAGGGCTAAAATGTTGTTATTGTTAGACAATTCAAAATCCCATATATGGCTTGCATTTGTGGTTCATATAATATTTCCATCGAATAGTGTGGCGCTACAATTTCTACCCAAATGTCCATCAACACACGGTGGAATCCATACACTACAGTGCACCCACACAATGGAATGATATGAAGCAATAAGGGAGAGCGAAAGAGATCTCTGTGAGTAGAAATGAGAGTGGAGAGTTGGACAGTGGTGCAGTGGTAAAATGTGATGCTCTGTAAAGAGGACCCACACAGGAGGGTTCTAGAGGGTTCCTGTCTTGGAACCTTCTTGAGAGACCTGGGCACACGTATGCCTAAACTCTGGGGCTGGCTGAAGTAGAGCATGACATCAGGACGTTGTTGGAGGTGCTGTCTCTCTGTCTCTCTCACTCATGGATGAAATAAACTCAAAAAAAAAAGAAACAGAAAAACTTTGGAGAGTTATTGATAAGTTTTTAAAAAGGCATGAAATCGGCCAGCACGTACAGTATGATCTCATTTGTGCATAAAAAGCACACGAAGGTGTATATATACTCTGAGCAAGTCTACAAGGACACGCAGGTAACTAACTGTTCCTCTGATGGCCTCTGTGGGGGCGTAAAGAGAACTTCAAGAGGGGTAAGGAGTTGACAAACACTTCTCACTTGAAAACCTTCTGTACTATTTGAAGTAGTTTTTTTTTTCCTTTTTTTAAAAGAGATATTCTTCTTATAGGGTGTGTGTGCTTGCCGGAGAGACGGAAATTGAGAAATCATTCCCTGGGAGATGTCTATGCAGCAATCCTCTCCTCTATTCTCTTCATGGGATTTTGGGCATGCACATACACATGCCCAGCGTGTTTCAAGCCTCTGGGTCTGGGACTTGAACTGCAGTCAACCATGTGGGAGACCAGCCATCTGCTGGTCCCAACTATTTGAAATGTCACATTTTACAGTAAGAAAACTCATATATAATACACACATACACATTTTATATATTTAATACTATGGTATAATAGTTTATATGATGTAAAACTATTAAAATAAAAAATTAAATTAAAAAATCAGAGTTTCTATTATTGTTTTCAATGCTTTATTTCTATTCCTCCACTTGCAAACATCCCTCTCAACTTCCTCTTTCTTCTTCTTTTTGTTTTGTAAAGACAGAGTCTTGCCATGTCCTGATCTTCTTGCCCCAGCCTCCCAGGTATGTGCCACCATGCCCAGCTCTTTTAATTTTTTAAAAATATTCAACTTTATTTATTTGTTTGCTTATTTTAATTTGACCAGAGAGGGACAGAGCGAGAGAGAGGGAAAGCAAGAAAGCAAGCCACCAGGTCCGGGACTCAAACCATGGTTGGTCGTGTAAGAGTCCGGTGCCCTTAACCACCATGCCACCTGCCGGCTCCCTATTTTTAAAAATCTTTTTATTTTTTAAAGTTAGAGCTTACCAGAGAGAGACAAACGACAGAAAGAGGGAGAAGAAGGCATCCCCAATGGGGCATAGTCATGCTGCAGTCCTTTTTTTAAAAAAATAATTATTTTATTTAACTTTATTTATTTATTTTAATTTGATCAGAGAGGGACAGAACGAGAAAGAGAAAGAGAGAGATGGAAAATGAGAAAGCAAGCCGCCAGGTCCAGGTCTTGAACTATGATCGGCCATGTGGGAGTCCAGCACCCTTACTACCATGCCACCCACCAGCCCCCTGCAGTCCTTCTTCATTTCTCTCTCCTCTCGGGAATTTGGGCATGTACACATATGTGCCCTAGCATATTTCTCAAGTCACCATGTCCAGGATTCAAACTGCAGGTCAGCCACGTGGGATCCAGCCACAGAGCTGGCCTTCACATTCTGTTCTTTTAGACAGGGTATTGTGTTGTCCAGGCCAGCTTTGAGCTTGTGATTTCCCTACTTCAGCCACCCTGAGTCCCTGGGATTACAGGCACACACCATTATGCCCGGCCTTTAGGTTGAACTGTGACTCTAACTCTGGCTTCCCATGTGGTCCCAGCTGGTGGAGTACAGTATTTTAGCAATGCATACTACATGACTCAGCTTTAAACGTCCTCTTATTTTTCCTTTCTTGTCCTCTTTTCTCACCTTCTCCTAACTCTCACCTTCAAAACTCACAAGGTGCCAGCCATGGTGGTGCAGCAGTAATGAAATGCTTTGCAATGCTAAAGTAAATGGGAAGGTCCTGAGTTTTGAGTCCCAAGGTTTCCCTGTACATACTGGGTGTGCACATGTTTGTGCCTATGATCCTGGCTGGCTGAGGCTGAGGGGTGGATCTTGGCGAGAGGACCCTGCTGAAGGTCCCTGTTTCTCTCTCTCAGAATAAATAAATCATTTTTAAAAGCACCTTATAAGAGGGGGCCAGCAGATGGCTTGGTGGTTAAGGCACTGGACCATGGCCAACGATGGTCCGAGTCCCAGACCTCGTGGCTTGAAAATCACGCCGGGCTCATGTGTGTGCGTGCCCAAAGTCCCAGGAGGAGAATGGAAGAGAAGGGACTGTGGCATGGCCATCCCTCAGGGGGGTGATTTCTCACTTTCCCTCTCTCTGTCTCTTCCTAGTGAGTGCACGCACCCTATGGCAAAAACAAAAACCCACAAGGGTCTGTGAATGAGATGTTACATTGGATAGCACTGCCTAAGATGGCCCCTGTCAACTGCAGAAAGAGAGCTACCCAATGGAAAAACATCTAATCATTTCTCCCTACAATTGTGTCACATTCAAGTTAAGATAGGAGACTGCTTAGAGGAAAAAATAACTCGGGAAAGTGTGTGTATGTGATTTTTTTTTTCTTTCCTGGTTCAGAAGTGGGCAGAGGCAGGGTAAATGCAGGGGGTCACTGGAGAGAAGGACTGTTCCAACTTTGGGAAACCAATTTAATTGCCACCTGCAGTTAAAAATCACTAAGAGGGTCAAGTGTTTTGAAGAGAACTATAGAGGTTGGAGAAACGAAAAAAGCTCTCCAGCTTCTGGGAAACAGGATAAGTGATTTGTTTGCTCCAGGGCAGATGGGGATCTCAGTCTTTAGGGTTTAATTGAGAAAGAAAAAAAGACAAGAGGTCTCAGTCGATTGTCAAGCAGATAATAGCTTCTGAAGGGTGGGCCTGAGAGGCTCGAGAAATGAAAGCCCTGTTGATGTGTATAGGGGGCAAGTGGTGTGGGAAAATACCAAATTTTCTTTTACCCTCCATTCTCAATGCAAATGGAATAAATAGTTTCAAATAAAGAAGGGCCTTGCATGTCTTTTGGAACTTTGTTGTTTATGATGGAGAGACCTGTCCCCTCCAGCCTTAAAAAAAAAAAAAAGGAGTTAAAGGCCTGGCAGTGCAGTAAGTAGCAAGAACACTGGACTGGGAGTCAGGAGATGGCTTTGGTCCTGAGCTTGCAAAATATGATAACGAATAATTGTGTGAGATTCCCTTGGAAACTTTAAAGCGTGGTTAACTGGGGTTAAATGTGGTTAACTGTTATGAAACTCAAGTTTGTCTTTGACCCTTCTCATCTCCTCCTCCCCTTTCAGGCTCTCTTCTCTTCTATCCCTTCTTGGAACAAAAACTACTGGGCCAAAGGTCTGAAAGGAATCCAATTCAAAGAACATATACTGGCCCCCGGGGAGATCACCTAGAACTGAAAATGTTTTCAGCATCCTAAATGAACAGAAACTACTATTTTTAAAGTAATGTCCCATTCTAAATTTGGAAGCAAAGGGTTTACCTTTAAGGGGAAAGAAATCTGAATTCAACATAAAGCCAGAATGCCATATATTTGACTTTATTATTCTACATGAAAGAAAATTTTTAGGCCCAGCTGTGGTAGGACAAGCAGTAGGGGGCCACTGTACAAGGCTGGGACCACATGGGAGGTATAGGTCTCTTTCCCTCCTTCCTCATGCACATATGCACTCTCTCATAGGAAAAAAAGGAAATTTTAAAATACTAAAGACTTATGGAACAGGCAGGTGGCGTGGTAGTTAAGGCGCTTGACTTCCACATGGCCAACCACAGTTCGAGCCCTGGACCCAGCTGCTCGAAAATCATGTAGGGTGCCTGTGCATGTGTGCCCAAAATCTCAGGAGAAGAATAGAATGGAAGGGATTGCAGGCATGGGCTCTCCCTTAGGGGTGATTTTTCATGTTCCCTCTGTCTCTCTCTGGTGAGTGCATGTGCCCTATGGCAAAACAAACAAACAAACAAACAAAAACTAAATACTTATTTAAGATCAAGCCTAGCAAGCTGATTTTCAATTTTCAGACTGAAGGATTGGCACTGCACTACACTACAGAAGAGAGAAAAAGAGAAATGTACATGCCACACAATATCCGAAACCAGCCTTGGGACAGTTTTTGTGGCTCTAGTGGCCCAAGTCCTGGGGACATAGTTAACTAAGTTGCCTCCTTGCCATTCTTCACCTTTAAAATCAGTCCACTGTCAAGTTTTGTTGTTTCTACCTCCAAAGTCTACCTGGCATCTGACCATTTTTACCACCGGCACTACCATCACCCTAGTTCAAACTATCACTGGTAGCCTAAGTGACCTCCCAGTTCCCTCTCCTGACCTCTCTGGCTGTACACAGCAGCCAGTCAGCTTTTTTTTTTTTTTTTTTTAGAGAGGTTTTTGCTATAGGGTGCATGCGCTTGCCAGAAAGACAGAGAGACAGAAAGCGAGAAATCACCCCCCAGGGAGGATGGCCACGCCACAATCCCTTCTCCTCCATTCTCCTCTCAGGATCTTGGGCATGCATGCACATGCACCCAGTGTGAGTTTAAGCCACCAGGTCCAGGACTTGAACTGTGGTCAACTACATGGGAGCCCAGCGACATAGCTATTATGCTAACTGCTGGTCCCCCAGTCAGCTTTTTAAACGAGCAGTCTTACCACATTTCTCCTCTGCTTGGACCTTGAGTGAGGCGATTCTTTGACTAATGTCTGCCCATCTGAGCAGGCTGAAAGCTTCGGGCCAGCAGAGACCATATCTGTTTGGCTCTGTGTATCCCCAGATCTGACCTTGTATCTGGCATACAAGAGGATTTCAAAAAATTTATGGAAAAATGGAATTAAGGTACAAGTTTATTTTGGTACAAAAACGTATTGGAATTCATGTGTAATTTGTTCATAATACACATTTCTATGAACTTTTAAAAAGGTTTTGGCCATATGGTGCATGCACTTGATTGAGGAATAAAAGAGAGAGAGAGAGAAAAGTGAGAAATCACCCCCCAGGGGATGGCCACTTCGCAATCCCTTCTTCAGTCTCCTCTTGGGATTTTGGGCATGCATGCACGCACACCCGCACCCGGCGCAATTTTCAAGCTACCGGGTCCTGGACTCGAATCGTGTTCGGTCATGTGGGAATCCAGTCCCTTAGTCACCATGCCACCTGCTGGTCCCTCTATGAACTTTTTGAAGACCCCTTGTATAGTAGACACTTGAGTAAAGAAGTGAATTTTAACAGCTGGTGACTGTACAGTGTTTTAAAAGTGATGAACGTTTTATTTGATGCTCAGAATAACTTTGTGGCATAGGTATTATTGTTCTCATTTTAGAGATGAGAAAATTGAGGATCAGAGTTAATGCAGGACACATCGAACTCCAGGTCTAGGGGGTGGGCTCAAAACCCCATGCCTTGTAGTTCTCCAGAGCACCCCTCTGGAGAGCTACAAGGGTATGGAGTGAGCGAGAGTTCAGAGGTGCTTTGATATTTCTTGGCTATATAAGGGGCCATTTTACTCAGGCCTTTGGGGCCCAGGAGTAGGCCCCATGGGGATTCCCTACTAACCAGTGAAGGAGGAGTGGATGCTAAATCAGGCTTTCCTGGATGACTTAAAGAGCCACTCTAACTATAATGACCTTATTTTCTGAATCTCAAATCAGGATTCTGGTCTGCAAACAGCATAAAATAGTTGAAACTGGGACTTTCTGGAAAATCCAGGGCACAGAGTTGCTATACCCATGCCATGTGACAGCTACATAATGGGCACTTCCTAGCAAATTCTGACACAGCCACTTAGTTCATCACAGGTCAAGAAGATTCCTTAAAACAAAATGCAAATAAACAAAAACTTCCTTATTTTCTGGTCCTCACAAATTCTTTCCACCTACTCTTTTTATTTGTTTGTTTAATTACTTCCCTTACTCACTCTTATCGTCTCTGTTAAGAGCTTCCTCCCTGGTTTTCCTGAAAGAGCTTCTAGGCCTTTTTTGCTGGTGCATGCTGTAAGTGGTTCAGAGAAATCATAAGCAAAAGTGCTTGGAGACCATGGCAACAGGGGCCATGGCAACAGGGGCCAAGCACTGAGAGACAACCCTTCCCACCCCTCCTGATTTCTGATTTAGACCAAGTGCTGCTGATAAGGCCTGATGATCCCATCGTGTCACCTAATCCGCCAGCACTACTCTCAGAAGGCATCTTGGCAATATTTTGGTTCCAGAAAGAGCTTTGCAATGCTATTGCTTCCACGTCATGATGGGGGGGCTCATGGTAAAGGCTGTTGCCAAATCCAGGGCTGGATATAACATTCGTCCCAAGCACTCTACACATTTGTTTCAAGTATACCCAGGGGTTCCCAATGGGCAGGCGGGCTCCAGTATTAGGGTGACAATAGCAAAAATTCAGTTGTCATCTTCTTGGGCCTGGAAGTCAAGAATCAGAATGCTCATCAAACAATCTACCCTAAAAATGTATATTAGTGTCTGAGAGAGAAGAGGCTCTCAATGGATCAGGGTGTGAGCTCTCGTCCCATGGAGGTTATCTGTCTCTGATGAACAGGGTGCCCCTGCACGGAAGGGCTCTGGAGGGGCAATGGATCTGTCTGAGCCTCAACCTATCCATCTACAAAAAAGGAGCAGCAGTAACTTTTGGTCTGCCTTTTTTTTTTTTTTAATTGCCAGAGAGCTTGTGAATGTGCATGCTCATACATGTGTGACCGCACATGAGAGCAAGACAAAGCACCCCCCCAATGGGGTGTGGTCATGTTCCAATCCTTTTTCCTCCATTTCTCTATCCCATCAGGATTTTAAACATGCATGTACATACACCCAATGTGTTTTTCTTTTTTGTTTGTTTGTTTGTTTTGAGAGGATTTTTTTTTTTTTTTTTGCTATAGGGTACATGCACTCGCCAGAAAGACAGAGAGAGACAGAGAGATAGAAAGCGAGAAATCACCCCCATCAGGGGAGATGGCCATGCCACAATCCCTTCTCTTCCATTCTCCTCTCCTTGCACCTGGTATGAGTTTAAGCCACTGGGTCCGGGACTCGAACCGCAGTCGACTACATGGGAGTCCAGCAACATAGCCTTTACGCTAACTGCTGATCCCTTTTTTTTCTTTAAAAGAATTATTTAATTTTAATTTTATTTATTATTATTTTCCAATTTGACCAGAAAGAGACAGAGAGAGACAGAGAAAGAAAGCCACCAGGTCCAGGATTTGAACCATGGTTGGTCATGTGGGAGTCCAGTACCTTTAACTACCATGCCACCTGCTGACCCCCCTAGTGTGTTTTTCAAGCCACCGGCACCACGATTCAAACCATGGTCAGTCACGTGGGATCCAGCTTCCTTAACCATTGTACTATAGGACTAGTCCTTCTCTTCTTTTCTTCTTCTTTTCATAAGATGATGAACTATTTCAAGCATACAGAAAAGTATTAGGAACAAATACATTTCTCCATATTTCCCCCAGAACCTTTTTCCTAAAAAAATAAAATATTGGGGCCAGCAGGTGGCATGGCAGTTAAGGTCACCTATGGTTGAACTTCCACACCCACTAGCTTGAAAATCACTCCGGGTGCATGCTCAAAATCCTAAGAGGAGAAAGGAGGAGAAGGGACTGCTGGGTGGCCATCCCCCCAGGGAGTTATTTTTCACTTTCCTTTTCTGTCTCTCTCCAGGGAATGCACCCTATGGCCAAATCCTGAAAAAATAAAATTACAGGTACACTTTCCCAGTTGCATTCTCGTCCTTCACAGAGGTAGTATTCTCCTGAATTGAGTATCTCTCATCCGCATGGAAGATTTAAAGTGTGCTATGTACTCATATGTGTGCATGTTCTTAATCTGTACAAATAGCATCAGACTGTACATATCTTTCTACAATTTGCTTTCTTTGCTTAACATTAAGTTGTGAAAAATAATCATGTTGATACAGGTAGCTCTGGTTCAGACATTTCCATGCTGTATAATATTCCATTGACTCCACAATAATTTTATCCATTCTTCTGCTTTCTTTTTTTTTTCTTCCTTTCTCTCTCTCTCTCTCTCTCTCTCTCTCTCTCTCTTTTTTGAGAGGTTTCTGCTATAGGGCGCGTGTGCTCACTAGACAGACAGAGACATAGAGACAGAAAGCGAGAAATCACCCCCCGGGGGGATGGTCACGCCACAATCCCTTCTCCTCCATTCTCCTCTTGGGATCTTGAGCACGCACGCACACGTGCCCGGCGTGAGTTTTAAGCCACCGGGTCCAGGACGCGAACCGCGGTCGACTACGTGGGAGTCCAGCGACATAGCCATTACGCTAACTGCTGGTTCCCACCTTTTTCTCTTAAAAACAATGTTGGGCCAGTCTGTGGCTGGTAGTTAAGGTGGCTGGATCCTACATGGCTGACAACATAGCTCAAGTCCTGGACCTGGTGGCTTCAGAAGCAAACTCTGTGTGTGTGTGTGTGTGTGTGTGTGTGTGTGTGTGCACGCATGCCCCAAATCTCCAAAGAATGGAAAAATGGAGGCGAAAGGACTGTGGCATGACTGTGCCCCATGGGGAGTGCTTTGCCACCTTCTCTGTCTCTCTCTAGCAAACACACATGCCCTCTGGCAAATTAAAAACAAAAACAGTGCCATCATGAGCATCTATGTTATATGTGCCATTGCTCACGTGTATGAGAGTTTCTTTAGGGTATATACCTAAGAGTGCAATAGCTGAGGTAAAGTGTGGGAGTGTAAGTTTTTTTGTTTTGTTTTTTGGGGTTTTTTTTTGGTGTTTGCTATAGGGTGTGTGCACTCACAAGAAAGAGACAGAGAGAAAGAAAGTGAGAAAGTAACTCCCAGGGGAAAGGACCACTCCTCAATCCCTTCAGTCTCCTCTTGAGATTTTGGGCACGCATGTGGCCACATGTCATCAGGTCCAGAACTCAAACTGCGCAGTCGGTCACGTGGGATCCAGCCACATTAACCAGACCTGGTGGCCTGAATATCACACCAGACACATGTGTGTGTGTGTGCCCCTCCCCCCCCCAAAAAAAAAAAAAAAACCCAGGAGGAGAGTGGAGGAAAAGAGACTGTGGCATGGCAATCCCTCTAGGAGGTGATTTCTCACTTTCCCTTCAGCTGTGTTTCTCAGTCCTCTCTTTGGCAAGTACACACATCCTATGGTAAAAACCAAAAAAAAGTGACTTTCATAATACCTCTCGAATGTCTTTATACATTAGGCACTTCAGTAAGTACTTGCATCCTTTACCTAGACTAGCTTTCGCAGTAACAATACAAGTAGCTTTTTTTTTTTTTTCTTTTGAAGAGGTTTTTCCTATGAGGCATGTGCGCTCGCCAGAGACAGAGAGACAGAAAGTGAGAAATCACCTCCGGGGGATGGCCACGCCACAATCCCTTCTCCTCCATTCTCCTCTCAAGATTTTGGGCATGCACACGTGCCCAGTGTGAGTTTAAGCCACCAGGTCAGGGACTCGAACCGTGGTCGACTAAATGGGAGTCCAGTGACATAGCCATTATGCTAACTGTTGGTCCCACAAGTAGCTATTATAACCCCCATTTTCTTGGTAAGAAAATGGAGAGCTCAGGAAACTTGCCCAAGGCTACATGGTTAGTGATAGGATTTCAACTCAGATCTGTTTGCTGACAAAGCCTACATTCTTCTCAATACTACACCTCTACATTTGGATAGAGAAGTAGAACAGGAACCTAGTTCATGAATATGCTGAATTTGGCCTTAGACCTAATGCACCAGAGAGGAATCCTACAATGCTCCTCATGCCTGCCTCACCCATAGCCCCCTTTTGAATAAGGTAGACAGAAGTGCTTCCTCCATCCTCAATTCCCATTTACTAATTCATGAAATGCTTTGTGGAGTGACTACCCTGTGCCAAGCACTGCTCCTTACATTACAAATGAATGGACCAGCAAGCCTGGGCCTGAGCCAGGGGTATCCAACTTTCAGTTGGGTCTGAGGGTTCCCAGTGGCCTATGAGGTTTCCCATACTGAAGACTCAGTCTGATATGGAGACTGCACACTCCAAAGTGACCAGCTAACCTAATGAGAGCCCCTGTCTCAAGGAACAAAACTATGACTATGCACAGAGGAGCACCATGCAGTGAAGTGGCCTAGAAGCCAGGAGATGCCCAGGGAGACAGCAGTAAGCAGAAGCCATGGGGGATGGGAAAGCAAGGCCATAGGGAGCAGCAGGCGAAGCTGTGACAAAGAGAAGCTGAGGGGTGCAAGCAGCAGATACTTTGCTTGTCTCAGCCAGTACTCCTGAGGCATTAGCTGTGAAGAGCAGTGGCTACTGGGGACTATTTCCTCTTCTTCCCTTGTGCATGAATCCTCATATTCATGCCCTCCCACCCAGGGAAACTGAAGCATGCCCTTGTTCTTGCAACCTGAAAGAGGTCATCTAACCTACAGCCCCTGGAAACCCAGACTACACAGAGCTGTGGTTCACAGGGCATGGGCCTGTGCTTCTGAATTTGGGTCTTGACTTCTATATTTGGTCCTCTTCATGTGTGAGTGTGACTGTGGGGACAATGGATGAAAATACTTTTCGCTGGAGGCCCTGTTGTGCCAGTGAAATGCATTCCAGGCTTTTGATCCTGGCTTGTGATGTGCATAAGGAGGTCCAGAAATGGTTCTGCATGAAGCTGGAAGAGGGTGACAGGGACTAAAAGAATCTCTTTTGACAGCCTAGGACATGCACCATGTGAGTCTGTGGATCATAGGTGTTCTGGGTGCTGCTAGATAACTAAGGTCTTGTAGACACAATACATGCACCATCAAGTTGTTAGGAGAGCTTCAACCATACCCATGGGGAAAACCAGGCAATCCCTGTCTTCCTGGACTATACGCCCACCCCATCACCGCAGGTTTCCATCCCATTCTACAAGTACAGATTAAAAAGGTTTATTACATGCTGTAATGGGGAGAGAGGATACAGAGGAACAGATACTCTCATACGCAGCTGGTGGGAGGGTCAAGTGGAATAATATCTTTGGAAGGCAATTGGGCATTATCTGTCAAAAACTTAAATACACATTCCCGTTTAGCCAACAATTCCACTTCTAGGGATTTTTGCTACAGGTATGGTGTATATGAGGATACCTGAACAAAGACATACCATGGAGTACTACGTAATAATAACAAAACACTGGCCATGATTCCCCTTCAATAGAAGACAGATTAGATAAACCGTGGTTCAGTCCTATAATGGAAAACTTTGCAGCCATTAAAAAGAATTATGTTGGGGCTTAGTGATGACGTTCCCTAGACTCCCACATGGCCAACTATAGTTCGAGTCCTAGACATGGTGGTTTGAAACTCATGCCATGTGCATGTGCTTGCATCCCCAAGATTCCAGGAGGAGAATGGAGAAGAAGGGATTGCAGCATGGCCATTCTCCCTGGGGGGTGATTTCTCACTTTCCATCTCACCATCTCTGTCTCTCTCTTTCTAGAGAGCACATGTGCCCTAGAGCAAAAAACTCTTAAAAAAAGAATTATGTAAACAATTATTAAAAATAGAACTGCTTGGGGGACCAGCAGTTAGTGTAATGGCTATGTCGCTGGACTCCCATGTAGTCGACCACAGTTCGCGTCCGGACCCGGTGGCTTAAACTCAGGCCGGGCGCGTGTGCCCAAGATCCCGAGAGGAGAATGGAGGAGAAGGGATTGCGGCGTGGCCATCACCCCTGGAGGGTGATTTCTCGCTTTCTATCTCTCTGTCTCTCTCTGTCTGTCTTGCAAGCGCATGCGCCCTATAGCAAAAACCTCTCAAAAAAAAAATAGAACTGCTTGGGACCAGCAGTTAGCGTAATGGCTATGTCGCTGGATTCCCATGTAGTCGACCGCGGTTCAAGTCCTGGACCCGGTGGCTTAAAACTCACGCTGGGCGCATGTGCGTGCGTGCCCAAGATCCCGAGAGGAGAATGGAGGAGAAGGGATTGCGGCGTGGCCATCCCCCCTGGGGGGTGATTTCCTGCTTTCTGTCTCTCTGTCTGTCTGGCGAGCGCATGCGCCCTGTAGCTAAAACCTCTCAAAAACAACAACAACAAAAAAAAAAAAAAACAAAAAAAAAAAACTGCTGTACAGATCCAGCAGTTCCACTATTAGGCATATAACCAAAGGAAAGCAAGTCAGTATGTTGTAAAGATAACTGCACACCAATGTTTATTGCAGTCTTATTCATAATAGCCAAGATATGGAATTAACCTAAGTGTCTCTCAACAGACAAACAGATACAAAAGGTGATTATATATATACACACAAACACACACACATATACATATACATACCACACACACACACACACACACACACACATATATATATATATATATATATATATATATATATATATATATATATTCAGCCATTAAAGGATGAAATCCTGTCATTTCAGGTAAAATGGGTGAGTCTGGAGGACATGATGTTAAGTAAAATAAACCATGAACAGAAAGACAAATATCACATTCCCATTTACATGCGGAAAGTGAAAAAATGATCTTGCGGAAGTAAGGAGTAGAATGACTACTAAAGGCTGCAAAGGAGGGGAGAACAGAGTGATGCTCATCAAAGGAAACAAAATTACACATAGATAGGAAGAATAATTTCTAGTGTTATAAAATACAGTAGAATGAGGACCAGCTTCATGGCCTGGTGGTTAAGGTAACCAGATCCACATAGCTGACCCCACAGTTCAAGGCCTGGACCTGACAGGTTGAGAAACATGCTGGGTATATGTGTGTGCATGCCCAAAATATGGAAAGGAGGAAATGGGATTGCAGTGTGACCATTCCCCATGGAAAGTGCTTTCTCCTCTCCCTCTCGCTCTCTCCGTGTCTCTATCTTTTCTCTGGTGAGTGCACATTTCTCTGGCAAATATAAAATAAATGATAGTAGAGTGAATATAGTTAACAACTTACTATATCTCAGAGAAACTAAAAGAGAAGGTTTTGTGTGTTTCCAACACAAAGTAATGACAAATGGTTGAGATTACTAATTACCCTGACTTAATCATTATACATTACATTCTTATAATGGAAAAAAGTCACATTGTACCCCACAAATATTTACAATTATTGTATGTAAAAGAAAGGGGGTGCTGACAGGTGGTGTGGCCTGGACTCCCACATGGCCGACTGCAGTTCAAGTCCCAGACCTGGCGGTTTGCTTTTTCTCTTTCTTGTTCTCTCTCTCTCTTACTCTGTCCCTCTCTGGTCAAATTAAAATAAATAAATAAATAAACTTAAACTAATTTTTTAAAAAATACACACGCAAAATAAAAAGTTTAAATAAGAAAATAAAATAGAAAAATATATAAACACTTGCAGAAAAAAATTTATTATGTAGCTAAAATATGTGTTGATGTGGAATGTTCTCTAAGATACAGTTAGGCAGAGGGCCAGCAGGTGGCATGAAGGTTTTGGCAGCTGGATCCCATATGGCCAACTGCATGGTTTGAGTTCCAGAGCCGGCGGTTCTAAAAACACTCTGGGCATGTGTGTGTGTGTGTGTGTGTGTGCCCAAAATCCTGAAAGGAGAATGGAGGAGAAGGGATTAGCCATCCCTCCTGGAGGTGGGGGCTGCTTTCTCACTTTCCCTCTCTCTTTGTCTCTGGCAAGCGCATGCATCCTATAGCAAATACTATTAAAAAAGAGAGAGAAATTCTACAAAAATAAGCAAGGGACAGAATTAGTTTATAGTATGTTATCCGTCAGGTTAAAAAAAACATCTCTTTCTTGGGGCTAGCAGGTAGCATGGTGGTTAAGGTACTGGACACTCCCGCATGGCCAACCACGGTTCACATCCTGGACCTGATGGCTCTCTTTCTCACTTTCTATCTCTCTCTGTGTGTGCTTTCTCTGGTCAAATTAAAATAAAAAAATGAATAAATTAAATTATATAAATAATTCTTTTTAAAAAATCTATTTCTCTCTTTCATCCCCTCTCTCTCCTCCTCCTGCTCCCTTTATCTCTCTTTACACACACACACACACACACACACACACACACACACTTAGCTTTAGATTCATAGATCAGTTCTGGAAGGACATAGAAGAAACTGGTATTTGTGGTTATCTCTTGAGAGGGGAGCTGTTAAGGTGGAAGTAGGAAAGTAGGAGTTAGGGGTGGGCAGGAGAATTACTTATTTTTTTAAAAATTTGCCAGAGAATGCATTCACTCATCAAAGAGAGACAGAGAGAGGGAAAGTGAGAAAGCACCCCCCATAGGACATGGGGCATGCCACCTTCCCTTCTCCTCCATGTCTCCATTCTTTTGAAATCTGGGACATGCACACACATGTTCTTAGCATGTGTCTCAAGCTGCTGGATCCAGGACTCAAACTGGGTAGTTGCCCATGTGGGATCCAGCCACCTTAACTACCACACCACCAGCTAGCCACAAAATTTTTTCCACCAAAATAAGCTCATATTTTAATTCCACTTTTCCACAAACTTTTTGAAGTCCCCCTGCATGTATTCTTTTCAATGGCTGTACAGTATTCTTTAGTAATAGCTGAATTCAGTACTGTTGAATTTCTTTTTACCACATGCATGTATTAATTTAAGATGTAAAAGTAAAAAGCAAAAGCAAAATAAATTTCAGAAGTCCTTAATAGATGATTGGCTAAATAAATTAAGGCATAATCTTATTAAGGAATACTATAGAGGCATTGAAAAGATTTACAAGGGGCCTTCAAAGAATTTGGGGGTGGGCAGCAGGTGGTAGAGTGGTTAAGGTGCTGGACTCCCACATGGCTGACTGTGGTTTGAGTCCCAGACCCAGCAGCTTGAAAATCATGACGTGCCATGTGTATGCATGTGCCCAAAATCCCGAGAAGAAACTAGAAGAGAAGGGATTGTAGTTTGGCCATTCTCCCATGATTTCTCTCTTCCCCACTCTCTGTCCCTCTCCTGCAAACATACATTTCCTATGACAAAAACCCTTTAAAAAAGTTTGTGGGAAAATGGAATTAAGGTACAAATTTATTTAAGTGCAAAAAATTGGGGGGGCCAGCTGGTTATGAGATGGTTAAGGTGGCTGGATCCCACATGGCTGATCACACAGTTTGAGTCCCAGACCTGGAGGCTTGAGAAACACCCTGGACATGTGTGATGTGTATCTCAAATCCCAAAAGAATAGAGAGATGGAGAAGGGAAGTTGGAGTCACTATGCCCCGTGGAAAGTGCTTTCTCACTTTCCCTGGTGTCTGGTGAATGCATGCACCTACTGTCAAACTTAAAAAAAAAAAAGAAATCCATGCATAGTTCTTTCATGATACACAAATTCCATTCACTTCTTTTTTTTTTTTTCCTTTGGAGAGGTTTTCGCTATAGGGCGTGTGCGCTCGCCAGACAGACAGAGAGAGACAGAGAGACAGAAAGCGAGAAATCACCCCCCAGGGGGATGGTCATGCCGCAATCCCTTCTCCTCCATTCTCCTCTCGGGATCTTGGGCATGCACGCACACGCACCCGGCATGAGTTTTAAGCCACCGGGTCCGGGACGCGAACCGCGGTCGACTACGTGGGAGTCCAGCGACATAGCCATTATGCTAACTGCTGGTTCCCTCCATTCACTTCTTGAAGATCCATCATATTCTGCCATAGAAAGATGTCCATAGACAACATTTTCTTTTTTTAATTGTCAGAGGGCATGCGTGCTCACCAGAAAGAAGCAGAGAGACAGAGAGAGAGAGAGAGAGAGAGAGAGAGAGAAAGCACACCCCAATGCAGTGTGACCATGCCACAATCCCTTCTCCTCCATTTCTCCATCCTATCAGGATTTGAGGCATGTAGGTACAGGCATCCATTGTGTTCTTCAGGCCACCAAGGCCAGGATTCTCACCTCGCAGTCAGCCATGTGCTATCTGGCTCCCTTAATCATCAGGCCATGGTGTGGGTCCTAGACATAATAACTTTAAAAAAAAACAAGGCTCTGGGGGCTGGCAGGTGACATGGTGGTTAACGGCACTGGACTCCCACATGGCCGACCATGGTTCGAGTCCTGGACCTGGTGGCTTGCTTTCTCACTTTCCCTCTTGCTCTCTCTCGCTCTCTCCCTCTCTGGTCAAATTAAAATAAGTAAATAAATAAATAAAGTTAAATAAAACAATTCTTTTTTTAAAAAAGCAAGGCTCTGTATCAAATGCACAATAGAACCTCATTTATGTAAGAATATATGAATACGCACATCTGTGCAGGCATATTCAGAGGAAAAAGTCTGGAATGACATTATGTCACACGGTGTGTAGTCTTTGAAAGAGACTGGAATTGGCCACGTGGAGAGACCAGGGTGCAATGAAAGGTAGACTTTCATTTTTCCCTCTGTATACTTGCTGATTTACTTTAGTTATTTTTTGTATGATGATTCTATTCTGTTTTATAATAAATCACATAAATGATAAACCAAATTTGGAGAAGAAAAGGTCTTAGAGGAATCTGCATTCCCAAACTTGATTTCCTTACATGTCCTCCATTCAAGAGCCTCCAGTGTCTTCTCACAGCAGAAAGGGCTAACTCCTCAGCCTGCAAGAGGCCTCTGCTGTCATCATTTACCTGGCCGTTTCTCCCATGACCCCCTTCACACTTCCCTCTGTAAAGCCCAACTGGTTGCCTCACTAGCCCCATACAGCTGTGCATCTGTCCTCCCTTATTTGGTTTGCTTCTCTCTGCTCCATTCTCAGATACTGTCTCCTCCAGCCCCCCAGCTTACTGAAATTCTACTCAGCCTTCATGACCTCCGTCTCAAGAAAGCCCTCTGGAATCTTTCTACACATTAGTGAGTACCACTGGGACTCATTTAGAGCTTAGGAAACTGCCTGTGACAGTCTTTATTTTGGCTGTCTTGTGCTATTATTTAATTTTCATGGAGTCACACACATGCCTATGATCCAGGCCAGCTGAGACTGAAGGTGAATTGTGGTGTAGAGCCTATCGAGGGTGCCTACCTCTCTCTCTCTCTCTCTCTCTTTGACTCTCACATGGAAGAAAGAAACAAAGAAAAAGAAAGAAAGAGAAACTTAAATTTTTTTTTTTTTGCTAGAGAGCGAGTGTGCTAACTGGGGAGAGAAAGAGAGAACAACCCCCATGGAGGACGCTCATGCCAGAATCCCTCCTCTTCCACTTCTTTCATAATATTGTGTGTGCACACACACATGCCTAAATCTTAGTTTAGCATTCTTTTGAAGTCTCTCATATCTTTTTCTTTAACCATATTTTGTTGTGGTAAAAGCATAAATACCAGAAAATTTAGTATTTTTAAACAATTATTTTAATTAATTAATCATTTTTAAAATTTGACCAGAGGGAGGGAAAGTGAGAAAGCAAGCCACCAGGTCTGGGATTCAAACTATGGTTGGCCGTGTGGGAGTCCAGCACCTTAACCACCACGCCACCTGTTGGCCCCTTAATATTTTAAGCATTTGTAAGTGTACCATTCAATGGCATTAATTATATGCACAATGTTTTATAACCATCACCACTATCTATTTCCAAAATTTTTCATCATCTCAAACAGCTCTGTACCCATTAAGCAGTAATTTCCCATTCTTTCTTTCTCTTATCTCCTGGTAACTTTTTTTTTTTTTTTTTTTTTTTTTTTTTTTTTTTTTTTTTTGCTATAAAGGCTGTGCACTTGCCAGCTAGAGTAAGAAAGCACTCCCCGGAAGGAATGGCCATGTGGCAATCCCTTCTCCTCCATTCTCCTTTCAGGATTTTGGGCACACACATACACATGTCTGGTGTGTTTTCCAAGCTGACAGGTCTGCAATTTGAACTGTATAGTTAGCCATGTGGAATCCAGTGCTTTAATCACCATGCCCTGGCAACTTCTAAGCTACTTTCTATCCCTATGAATTGGCCTATTCTTGGTACTTCACATAATTAGAATCATACAATATTTGTCTTTTTTATCTCTGGCTTCTTGCAGTGAGCATGTTTTCAAGACTTGTCCATATTGTAGCTTATGCCAGAGCTTCATTCCATTTTTTTTTGGTTAAGCAATAGTTTACAATATGTATACACCAGTTTTGATTTCTCTACTCATCCATTGATTGGCATTGGGTTGTTTCTACCTTTTGGCTATTGCAAATGATGCTGCTATGCACACTTATGCGCATGTATCTGTTTCAATCCCTGTTTTCAATTCTTTAGGGTATATATATATATATATATAGAAGTGTAATTGCTATGGTGTTTTTTTTTTGGAGGGGGAGAGGTTTTTTTTTTGCTATAGGGTGCGTGCGCTCACCAGACAGACAGAGAGAGACGAGAGACAGAAAGCGAGAAATCACCCCCCTGGGGGGATGGTCACGCCGCAATCCCTTCTCCTCCATTCTCCTCTCGGGATCTTGGGCACGCACGCACACGCGCCTGGTATGAGTTTTAAGTTACCGGGTCCAGGACACGAACCACAGTCGACTACATGGGAGTCCAGCGACACAGCCATTACGCTAACTGCTGGTCCCAAGAAGTGGAATTGCTGTTATATGGCAATTCTATGTTCAACTTTTTGAAGTAATTCTGTGTTTAACTCTCCTCTCTCTCTTTCTCTCTCTTTTAAGGTTTTTGTCATAGGGCAATGTGTGTTTGCTGGAGAAAGACAGAGAGAGGGAAAGTGAGAAATCACCTCCCATGTCACAATCCCCTCTCCTCCACTTTCCTCCTGGGATCCTGGTCACACACGCACACATGCCCAAGCATGATTCCCAAGTCGCCAGGTCCAGGACTCAAACCACATAGTTGGTCATGTGGGATCCAGCTGCCCCAACCACCACACCACTTGCTGGCCCCAACTCTCATATCTTCTTAAACACCAGCTTTGGAGCTGGTAGGTGGCATGGTGGTTAAAGGTGCTGGACTCCCTCCCACATGGCTGACTGCAGTCCAAATCCTGGACCTGGTGGTTTGCTTTCTCACTTTCCCTCTCTCTCTTTCTCTGTCTCTAGTCAAACTGGAGAATAATAATAAATAAAGCTAAATAAAAAATAATTTGTGGGACCCGCAGATGGCATAATGGCTACGTCGCTGGACTCCCATTTAGTTGACCACGGTTCGAGTCCCGGACCCAGTGGCTTAAACTCACGCCAGACGTATGTGCATACGTGCCCAAGATCCCAAGAGGAGAATGGAGGAGAAAGGATTGCAGCATGGCCATTCCCCCTGGGGAGGTGATTTCTCACTTTCTGTCTCTCTCTTTCTGGTGAGCACACACGCCCTATAGTGAATACCTCTCCAAATAAAAGAAAACCCAGCTTTAATGTAATGCTGGTTCTCTTATCAATGAGTTAAAAAAAACCTTTGACATGTGATCACTACATATTTGACTAAAAGTCATTTTTTTTTTTAGAGCTTTTTTCTATAGGGCGTGTGCCCTCACCAGAAAGACAGAGAGAGACAGAAAGTGAGAAATCACTCCTCAGGGGGGATGGCCACGACACAATCCCTTCTCTTTCATTCTCCTCTCAGGATCTTGGCACACATGCACACACGCCCGGCATGAGTTTAAGCCACTAGGTCAGGGACTTGAACCCCGGTCGACTACATGGGAGTCCAGCGACATAGCCATTATGACAACTGCTGGTCTCCGAAAGTCATGTTTTTAACACTTTGAAAATTACACTTTAATAAGAGTGGTTACTTTGCTAATCTTTTTTGTTTGCTTGTGTTTTTCTGTTTTTGTTTTGTTTTGTTTTAGTTTTGCTATAAGTTATGTGTACTCACTAGGACAGGACAGAGAGTGTGCGAGAGAGAGGGAAAGTGGGAAATTATCCCCTGAGGGGGAATGGCCATGCCACAGTCTTTTTTCCTCCATTTCTCCTCTCAGGATTTTGGGCACACATGCACACACACACCCAGCATGTCTCTCAAGCTTCTGGGTTCTGGACTCGAACTGTGCAGCCAGCCATGTGGGATCCAGCTGCCTTACTCTCCACACCACCTGCTGGCCCTGATAATCTTTAAAGCACACAGCTGACCACTGCAGCCCACTTGGGCCCCCTCCCTACTTACTGCATGCTCCTACAAGGAAGTAGAGAAAATGAGTAGAAATGAGGGAGTGTCCTTAACTGATGAGGCCAGCATGGTATTTTAGTAGTTCCAGAGAGAAAGGCATTTTTTCTTTTATCTTTCTTTTTAAAGATTTTTGCCATAAGGTGCATACACTCACTGGAGAGAGACACAGAGAGAGAAAGTGAGAAAGCACCTCCCAGGTGGGATGGCCATGCTGCAATCCCTTCTCTTCCATTCCCCTCTTGGGATTTTGGGCACATGTGCACATAAGCCTGGTATGTTTTTCAAGCCGCTATGTCCAGGACTTGAACTGCAGAGTCAGTCATGTGGGATCCAGTACCTTAACCACCACAGTGACTGTCAGCTTTGAGAAAGGAAATTTTAATTAGAGTCCTGAGATAGTGATGGGAAATGAAGTCACCTGAGGAGCAGGCATGACCACTGAGCACGTGCATCTTTGTTTTTGTTGGGAACATACGGGGACTTTTCTCCTTCGGAACATAGAACAACCATTGATTCTCTACAATGTGATAGCTTCTGCTAGAAAAACTCAAGAGAAAAGCTTTGGTTTAGGTGAACTCTGGGATCAGGCAGACCATAGCATCCCTTGGGAGAGATGCTAGAATTATTTTTGCTCAGCCTCAAAATCTGCCTTCAGTGGCATTTGACAGGAAAGGGGGCTCTGAGATATCTTTTCAGCAGGTTATGAAAAGAAAAAGAGGATTTGGCCTGGAAGTTGAGGGGTGGGGCCCGAAGGTGGGAGAGGGCATGGCCTAATGGGGGTAGGAAACAGGAAGGAGGCAGTTGCCCTGCCTCAGATCCAGCTCCCAATGGGGATTTTTGGTTGCCTCTAAGCAGCCTTTCCTTTAGACTATACCATTCCTCCATCCCCCATCAATCTCTCCTCAAGTAGCAATTACACACAAAATCAGAGGTATTCTTGGTTGCATACATTTTTAATGTTCCAAACCAAGAAAGTTCTGCTTTTTTGAGTACGGCTGAAAAATCTGGGAAAAAAAAAAGAAGAAAAAAAAAAAACTATATTTTCCCTCCTCACAGCTCATAAGGAACTAACTGGATTTTTGATCACAATTTTCTCACTTCTCAGACCAGATATGGAAGAACAGATGAGTGTGATAGAAGAATTTCACAGGTGGTTAAGAATGTGTAGGAAAAAGAAAATCAAATAAAAAAGAATGTCACTGTTATAAATATGATCCAAATACATCTATTTCTGAAAGCATACTAGGCAGGTTAGGAAAATAAAGGTAAAAACCTACTTTCTTTTGACACCCTCATTTTGTTATCTCACAGAGCCATGTCAAGATGAAATACATGTAATAAGCACTTTGTGAACTGCAAAGGACTGCACGTTTCCTTAACAGGGGCTGGGGGTGTAGAAGCAAGGCCACGGACTGTGAAAGCAGATAATGCTGAGGCCTCCCGGCTCGGGGGATCTGCCTTGCAAGAGGTCTAAAGCAAATCCTCAGATCATAATTTTCACATACGGAGAGTGAGGACAATAACTCATGCCTTGGGTCATTGGAAGGCTTATGTAATAAGGCCTTCAAAAGAAACGAGAGCAAAGTGCTGTGGAACCATGGTCTTTGGTACCCATCACTGGTGTAGCATTTACCACACTATTCTGGAATAGTCTCTTCACATATCTCTTGTGCCAATTATACCAGTTCCTTGTAACTTGCTTCTCTCTGTATTCTCCAGTGACTGGGAGATGATAACCCATTAACTCATTCTTTTAGCAATCTACTAGGCCCTTTCAGCCACCAACACTTGCTAGCCATGCTCTGCCCTTCAAACCACTGTTCTCTTCTCACTACCTCCCAGCATTAAGCCCCAGGGGCTCCGATTAGACCCCTATGGTAGACACTGTGATACCCACCCAGATTTCCCTTCAGGACTTTGGGGAAGTATCCAGCTACCTCCTCCAATGGAGCCTGCCTTGGCCAAAGCTATGCTCTCTCCCTTGGGGGAGCCTGCATCCAAGGCCTGGTGCCTTTTTCCTAATTCTGAAGTGCCAAGCCAGCTCCTGGGATACCCTGGGGGCCAGCTGAGTCATTAGGGTAGCATTACAACCCAGCTTCTCCCTTGAACCAATACTATGTCTCTCTTAGATGCCAGAAGTTGATCCCAAAGTCACCCCCGATAAAATTCCTCCATGTGACCTGCAACAACCCCCAACGGCAATCAGTCCCCAGGCTCTAGCTTGGCATCTGAGAAGGCTCAATTCCAAGTAATCCCAGGAGCTGCAACAGTGCCCAGGGCCGAGTCACTGTCACAGGTCTTGCTACAGTTACATCTCTCTATCTTTTTTACTCACTCTTTCTGCAAGATTTTCCTTACAAAATATATCTGGAACCCAAATGGTGGACGCTATTAGCCCGTAAGGCAGTAAGTAAAGCAATGTGAGATGCTACAATAGTGACATGAATATGGGGCTAAGTTGAACTCAGCCCAGAGACCTGAAGGAAGGCTCCCTAGAGGAGATACCATTTAAACCAAGTCTTGAAGGATGAGCTAGGGTTTGATGGATAGACATGGGATATGGGAGAGACATTCTATACAGAGGGCACAGCATGCTGGAAGTCACAAAAGAGTCTAGGGTGGTACGGGGAGTAGGAAAAAATAAAGTCTGGTACAAAAATGGGGACAGATCATGGAGAGCCTTCTTTGCCATGCTGGGTACTCAGGAAACATCTACAAACACCACTTTTCAGTGTCGCCCAAGCTTCAGCCATTTTAGTATCACTTCAATGAATTTTGCCATACCTGGGCACCACTGGCTCTATTTATCATTTGTTTATTCTTTTTCTCTACATGAACTGTTTTGCTTCAAATATTTACATTGAAAGCAATTGTATATGGCAACCAAAACCCAAAACAAAAGAAGTATCACTTGCCATAAATAGCAAGTAACTGTAAAAAGAGACACAATGGAAACAGAACAGAGTAATTAAATTCTATGCAGATATTGCTGCCTGTCAATGTCTTTGAGCTTGAGGCCTGCTCCAGCTTTGTTGCCCAAGAAGATTAGCAAGCATTATAGAGGCTGAAGAATAGCACCACACTGAGACTTTCTCCTTGATGTAATCAGAAAGCTGGTAAGAGAAGGAAAAGAGAATCATTTTCTCACCATGTAATTCAATGTTCTTTAAAGCCATACCATGTACCATTAAAATCACCTTGGAGTCCCTCCCTACCGCTCTGCTGACTATGAAAACAGTTGGTAAACAGTAAAGTACCCTATAAATGTGGTTGTTATTATTGCTCAGTTCCTTTGTCCATTGACTCTGGAGCAATTGCTTGGCTCAGTGAAGGTTTCCAAATCAGTGCTTGTGGAGACTCTTACCCCCAACACTGTGAGGGAGAAAGTGGCCGGGGGCCGGGGTGGGGAGGTGAAGGGGGTTGGGGATAGTTAGGGAAGGGGCAAAGCCCTGGGAATCCTAGACTCTTGGAACTGGAAGGGCCCTTAGAGAGTATCTTATTTTCCCACTTTTTTTTTTTTTTTTGAAGAGGTTTTTGCTATGGGGCACGTGTGCTCGCCAGACAGACAGAGAAAGACAGAGAGACAGAAAGCAAGAAATCACCCCCTGGGGGGATGGCCACGCTGCAATCCCCTCTCCTCCATTCTCCTCTCAGGACTTTGGGCAAGCACGCACACACGCCCGGCGTGAGTTTCAAGCCACCGGGTCCGGGACATGAACCGCGGTCGACTACATGGGAGTCCAGCAACATAGCCATTACGCTAACTGTTGGTCCCATCTTCCCACTTTATAGCTGGGGAAATTGGAACCACAGGAGGGGCACAATTTATTCAAGGTCACAGAACAGGTTGTGTTACCAGGCTAGGGGACAGACATAGGAAAATAAAAAGAATGGCATAGCTTATTGTTTGAGGTCTCTGGTACCAGTAGCTGTTATCTGTGTGGTAAAAGAGAACAGAATGTGAGAGAAACCAGCCCGTGAGGCCTGAGAGTACAGGGGGACCATCAAATCAACTCCCAGGTTAGGCCCCCTAGCTAGGGGCAGAAATTGAGGTGGGCATAAGGCTTGGGTGATGGCAGTGTGGAAGGAGCTTGCCAGGGGTTCAGGTGTTTACAAAAGGAACCCAAAAAGGTGAAAGCCGGCACATCCGAACTGTTCCAAAGGGCAGTGCCAACTTAACCAGGAACAGGCTGGGACTGTGCAAAGCAACCAGACTTTGGAGTTCAACAGGCCTGGGTTCAATCCCAGTCCTGTCACTTTCTAGCTCTATATGACTTCAGATAAGTTACTCAACTTCTCTGAACCCTGGTCTCTCCACTGGAGTATAAGGCGGGTAATGACAATATCTCTCATGTTCCTGGCTGAGTTGGCAGAGTGCCCTTTGGAGCAATTTGGACATGCTAGCCTCCCTCACTTTATTTGGATTTCTTTTGTAAACACCTGAGCCCCTGGCAAGCTCTTTTCACACTGCCCGTCACCCAAGCCCCAGCCTCCTCACTGGACTATAAGGTTGACAGTTCCTACCTTGTAGGATTGTGGTGAACATCACACAAGGCAGCAGGTGTACAGCTTCTATTACAGGGTCTGGCATGTTACTTAGCACTGATTCCCTTCCCCCTCCAGTGGCACAACCAGACTCCTGACCACACATTTCCTTCTGCCCTGGCTCCCTCCCCTAGCCTAGACTCTAAGCCCATACTCCAGGCCTTGTCAGTCCTATTCTTGTGCTCACCTGGACATCCCACTTCCCGGCTATGAGTTACTGGGAAGTCAGTCCTTCCAATAGCTGCAGATGAGAAAGTTAGGGGGCATACTCCAGAGGGTGGAACGGGAGCTTCTTTCACCTAGAGACAGAGCAGAAGGTGGACACTCTGGGGCAGCCTGCACTATCTCCCACTAGGAAGGAGCTGGCCCTGGCTTCTCAGGGCTGTGGCTGGGCTGGCAGAGAACAAAGACAAGACTCTGGTCTCCTGTGGCATTAGAAGGCACTGCCTGAAGCAAGTCCCTCCATTAGAAGCTATAAGACAGAAGGTTAAATATAGCCCTTTCCAGTTGTCTAGGACATAGATTTATGAAATGTCAGAGCTGTGTTAGAGTGAGAAATTATCTTATCTGTGCTCTGTTTTTAGAGAGCAGAAAGGAGGCAATAGAGAAGAGAAATAACCAGTGGGTGATGGGGGGCTACTGGGTTTTAAGCAGCAGAGTCTGGTTTTTAAAGGCTCACTCTGGATGAAGAATAGAGACTGGGCTGGAGAGTGAAAGCAGGAAGCTTGGGTAGAGGGAGGGAGACGAGAGTGCCCAAACCAGGGTAGAAGCTGTGGGGATGGGAGGAGGGAGCCTACGGCAGGGTGCAGCTGGGTATCATCCCAGGTGAAGGCTCCCCCCTTCCCTCGCTCTCTCCCTCAGAAGAGGAAGGCGAGCTCCCATATGCCCTTTCCTTCTCAAGGCCCGCCCCCTTGATTCTGAAAAAGGCAACCTGCCCAAAGGTCCCCAGACCCTTCACTGCTCTTCAAGGCAGCTCACTGCATACATGCAGAGTCTGTTGGAAAGTTCTTCCTTGTTCACAGGCCCCAGCTCTGCCATCTAAGGCTCCACTCAGACTCCATTTACTCCCTTCAGCTTCTGACGGCCTCTCAAAGACCTGGAGACCAGAGAGCACTTTCCTCTGATTCTTCTCCATGCCAAGTAGCACATGGTCCTCACAGGACTTAAGTCCCATCACTGTGCTTTTCAAATCACTTTAGCTCATCAACTCATGACTCAACTAAAGAGGAGAGGGCCAACTAGCATCCCAGAGACACAGCACACATTCACGTTCTATTTTGCCAGCTACTTCTGCAAGCAGAACGGTAGCTTCCCATGCATTTGCGAGGCCATGTAAGTACGGCATCGTCTCCCCCACCCCGGCTTATCCTCTTCAAGGAAGCCCAAAAGGGATCCTTGGGTAGCAGAGAGCCCTGAGCTTGATTCTGCCTTCCAGCCAGGAGACCTGGCTCGAACTGCGATGAGAAAGCACTTGGTCCCTTGGTAGTGACCTGTGCACATGGAAGGCCAGCAATAGGCACCCCTCTCCTGCTTCTTCCCACCCCCATGCTTTGATAGTGAAAAAGCAAATCTGACATGTCACCAGGAGTCCAGGAGGTAAGCAAAGTCCCAAGAGCAACTGAAATGGGATTTCCTATCTGCGGTACAAGCTCTCAGAATCCATGTTAGTTCAATTTAGAGAAAGTAAGAGAAGTAATCTCTCTCACACACACACACACCCAAACCCAAATTCCTTGGTCTCTTTTACTATCCCATTGGAGTCCCAGAATACCAGGGTTGGGATGTGATCACATCCACCCTCTCCTCCTCCAGAGCCACCCAATTGAGAAGTCCCCTTGGTAGCATCTCTTCCAAGTGGCCGTCCTGCCCATCCCGGCACACCTCTAGCACTAAGGGGTCTTCTCCCTCCCAATACGGCCCAGGCTGCCTCAGCATAGCTCCAAGGGCAGAAAGCTCCTCCTCCTCTTGAGCCCCAGTTCTTTCCCTGCTCCCTCTGCTGAGCATGCGACGCTCCCCCAACGACTCACCTCCCCGGCTCCAGAAGAGGGTGACAGACTCAGACTTTTCCATCCTAGCAGTGTGGATAACGAATAATCCACATCCAGCAAATCCTCATGTGAGAGAGAAAATGTGTGGTGGGCCCACACTGGGCACCACGCCGTTCCAAATCCTGCCCCCAGGCTCCTCAGTGGGCGCCCAGGGACGTTTCCTGTACCCTGTTTCCCAGCACCCTGGCCGGGTCAATTCAGCTCCCTGGATCACATGCTCCTCTGCCTGGTAAAGTGGTTCCTACGTAGCCCAGCCCAAGGAAAGCAATTCAGGATTCAAAAAATGAGTTTCCTCTCTCCTTCCCTATCCTGGCCCCCTCCACCCACAGCCACACTGGCCCTGCTGGGACAGTCACAGCAGATCTGTGAGGGCAGCTGTCTGTGAGTTGGGCTGGTCTTCCTTTAGGTAAGGTTCTCAGCCAGTGGCCCGAGTCACAGCCTCCGGAGGGCTGACCTCTCTCTCAGCTGCTGTCCTGTGGCGAGGGGAAATGAACAGGAACTGGCTGTCTGAGTCAGCGCCCCTGGCCTATTGTCACTGCACGGGCCCCTTCCTTCCCAGAGGAGAGACGTGCACAGAGATAGGCCTTGTTTTTAGCGAGTCTCTCTTGCACACACACACACTTTCTCTCTTGGCCTGGAACAAGTCTGTGAACCATGGCTGGATGCAATTCAATTCAGTGTCCTTAACTCAAGGGCCGACTCTACAGCACGTAGGGTCACCTTATACTATCCTTATCACACACAGAGGTGCCGAAGACAACTAGCCTCATTTAAAAGGAGGAGGAAACAGGCTCCGAGAGGGAAGGGGGCTTTTTACGAGAACCAAAAGAATAATGAAATCGAGTCCAGCCTAGCTCTCCATGGCATCAGGAGAACCCTGACGACCTTCCTCACGGCTCCATCCCCTCCTACCCCAGCCAGGATGCAGGTTCTAGAAAAACCTATTTCCCAAGGCACAAAGCACGAGCGAATGACTGGCTTTTAAATACTGAAAACATTGGTTCAAATCAGTTGCTATGCGCTTTAGAAGGGCAAAGACCCAGCAAACGAGATGGGTGTTTCAGAAGCTGCTTATTACAAAGGGACTCCCTTGTTACTCAGTACTACACAACCATACTGGTGAAGTGAGCACAGGTGATGGACCGAGCCGGTGTCTTGGTAGCCATCTCCTTTTTTTTCCTTTGGAGAGGTTTTTGCTATAGGGCGTGTGCGCTCACCAGAAAGACAGAGAGAGACAGAGAGACAGAAAGCGAGAAATCACCCCCGCAGGGGGGATGGCCACGCCGCTATCCCTTCTCCTCCATTCTCCTCTTGGGATCTTGGGCATGCATGCACACATGCCCGGCGTGAGTTTAAGCCACCGGGTCCTGGACTTGAACTGCAGTCGACTACGTGGGAGTCCAGCTACATAGCCATTACACCAACTGCTGGTCCTGGTAGCCATCTTCTAATGGGAAGAAGAGAGGTCACTGGCTCTTGCTCAGAATGGAAAGAGATCTAGCATGAGCTCTGTTCTCTCTTCTGTCTGTAGGATACAGAGAGATAGGGAAGCAGCTTGCGGGAAAGAGCTAGAGGTTTCCTCTGGCAGAGGAAAATTGACAAGATTTTCAACTTTTTTTTTTAATAATTATTTATTTAATTTTATTTATTCATTCATTTATTTTAATTTGACCAGAGAGAGATACACAAAGAGAGAGAGGGAATGTGAGAAAGCAAGCCACCAGGTCCGGTACTCGAACCGCGGTCAGCCATGTGGGAGCTTCCAGCATCTTAACCACCATGCCACCTGCTGGTCCCAAGATTTTCAACTTTTTGAGGGCAGGGCCAGGGTTCATGGGTCTCTGGAGGCTCCACCTTTAGAATGCATTTGTATGGCCTGCTACAAAAGTCGATAAAAATATGCCAAGGTGAAATCACACAGGGAGAATACACTGCGTCTCTGCAGCTGGGAGAAGTTTCGTTTCTACGAGCTAGGATGGTTAATGTCATCAACTGTGTTCAAGGATTTAAGTAGGCTGAGGTCCAAGCAGCATTCCCTTTAGTAACACTGAGAGTGACCTTGGCAAGTATGGCCCAGAGGCCAGACTGCAGCAGGTTAAGGAGGGAAATGGGCGGGGAGTGGAGATACCTCTCAGGAAGTCTGGCTGTGGTCAGGGAGGAAAGAGAGAGCAATGGTTGAGGGAGAGGCAGAGCTACAGACAGGAGTTAAATGTCTGTCAGGATGGGAGAGATGTTGTATGCTTCAGGTTGAGGAACTTCCGTGAAAACTGCCATTCCACACTGAAGGCTGAATTTCATTTTGAACCAATTAAACTAGAACTTCTGAGGGGTGGAGCCCAGGCCCTGATATTGTTTTAAATATCTCTAAAAGTTTAGAACCATTGCACTAATTCTTGGTAGATGGGCCAGCTGGTGGTGTGGTGGTTAAGGCTGCTGGATCCCACATGGCCAACTGTGTGGTTCGAGTCCCAGAACCTGAGGCTTGAAAAACATACCAGGCATATGTATGTATGTGCTCAAAATCACAAAAGGAGAATGGAGAAGGGATTGTAGCATGCTCATCCCCCATGGGTGATTTCTCTCTCTCTTATTCTGTCTCTCTCCAGTGAGCACACATACGTTGTGGCAAATAAAAATCTTTAAAAAAATTTTATTCATTTATTTATTTTATTTTATTTTTAAAATTTTGACTGGAGTGAGACAGAGAGAGAGAGAGAGAGAGAGAGAGAGAGAGAGAGAGAGCGTTAGAGAGAGAAAGTAAGAAAGCAAGCCACCAGGTCTGGGACTTGAACTGTGGTCGGCCATGTGGGAGTGTCCAGCACCTTAACCACCACTCCACCTGCTGGTCCCCCAATAAAAACAACTTTTAAAATTTTTGAAACATTTAATCCTTGAGAGAGAGTGAAATTCAATCTTAAAGCCCAGCTAGTGAGCAGAGAGCAATGAGGCAATGACCATCTGTCTTACCTCCCTCACTTGGCAGATTAGAACAGGGGCTAAGAAGACAGATGTGAGGAGCCCGACTGCCTGGGCTCATATACCAGCCCCTACCTACATTTACTGCTTATGTGCCTTGAGTATGTTACTTAACCACTCTTAGTTTCAGGGTGGTGGTTGTCATTTTGGTTTATTTATTTATCCAGAGAGAGAGAGAGAGAGAGAGAGAGAGAGACCCTCAATAGTGTCTTCATGCTATGATCCTCCCGTAGCCTCAGCCAGCCCAGATTATGAGTATGTACCCACCCAGCATACACGGGGAGACCTCAGGACACAAACCCGAGACCTTCAGTGTTGTGTAGCACTGCCTTACTGCTGTGCTACTGTGGCTGGCCTCTAAGCCTCAGTGTTTTATTTGTTTATTTTAGGGTTTTGCCATAGAGTGCATGTGCTCACTGGAAAGAGACAGAGAGAAAATGAGAAATCATCTCCCAGGGGGGATGGCCACACCGCAATCCCTTCTCCTCCAGTCTCCTCTCTGGATTTTGGGGATGCACACACATGTGCCTGGCATGAGTTTCAAGTCACTGGATTTGGGACTTAAACTGTGGTCAGTTATGTGGGAATGCAGGCCTTAACCATCTGGTAGCCCGAGGCCTCAGTATTTAATCTATAGATCATCAGTTTCTAAACTATAAATCCCCTTCAGGAGACAATGAAAGTACCTATACCATAAAGTTGCTTTATGGGGGGACCAGCAGTTAGCGTAATGGCTATGTCGCTGGACTCCCACGTAGTCGACCGCGGTTCGCGTCCTGGACCCGGTGGCTTAAAACTCACGCCAGGCGCGTGTGCGTGCGTGCCCAAGATCCCAAGAGGAGAATGGAGGAGAAGGGATTGCAGCGTGGCCATCCCCTCTGGGGGGTGATTTCTCGCTTTCTGTCTCTCTGTCTGTCTCTGTCTGTCTGGCGAGCGCATGCACCCTACAGCAAAAACCTCTCCCAAAAAAAGAAAAAAAAAAGTTGCTTTATGGTCTTAACGAGTTAACATTTGCAAAGTGGCTCAATAGAAGCTCTGTCCCAGCTGGCCTGTTTTCCAGTGTCCCTTTTATTGCCACTGATCAATATCCTGCCCCTTCACCTAAGGCACAGGAAGATGTCCCTTCTAAAGAATTTTTTCCCCTATCTTTGACTTGGGCCTTCCATTGGCTATAATCTCTAGCCTGTCCTGGATAAGTCTAAGTTCAAAGTTCAGAGTTTACCATCCTCTTCCCGTCTCAGCCACTTCTCACCCCTGGTCCCTCTTGACTGCCTGTTGTTGCTATGATAGGAGCTGCCATCACACAGGGCCGGTCACATCATCTGATGTGAGAAAACTCCACAACTTAAGAATCTCAGCCAATATTTGTCTTTTATTTTCAACTTAGGTTTGGGGGCTCTTTTAACTGGAGTCAGGGTGAAAAAAAGTTGGTATGCCTAAGTTTGTATGACACAGACTTTATGTTGGAAGGTTAGAGGCCTGATGATGGTAGGGCTGGGAGCTGTCTTCATTCTCAGAACCAGCAGTGTAGCCTTTGGCTTTCTAGGTCATGACTCTCACCTAGGTGGCCTCCAAGAGAAGCTCAGTCTTTCCAACATCACTCTTTACCCTGACCAGACAGCTTCCATTCTCCAAGTCAGGCCATGAAGCACCTCAGGAGGATGAGAGGATGGTGACTGAACCAAAGTAAAGGCAGATGTCCAGGAAGATATTCATGGTGTAAGGGGTAGTCAAGAGTCTGTCAAGGCAGACAGTAGAAGCAGCAGACTCGGCAATGGAGGGAACAGAGCAGAAGTGTGAGGAGCTAAGCCTAGGAAGCCAGAAATCGTCAAAGCCAGGTCCTGGAAGTGAACAATGCCCCAGCTGCTGGGTGGGTCAGATTATTTCTTTCTTTCTTCTCTTTTTTTTTTTTTTTAAAGAGAGTTTTGCTATAGGGCACACGTACTCACCAGAGAGACAGAGAGACGGAAAGCGAGAAATCCCCCCCAGGGAGGATGTGGCCATGCTGCAATCCCTTCTCGTCCATTCTCCTCTTGAGGTTTTGGGCATGCACACTCACATGCCCAGCCTAAGTTTTAAGCCACTAGGTCTGGGACTTGAACCGCGGTCGACTATGTGGGAGTCCAATGACATAACCATTATGCTATCTGTTGATCCCAAGTCAGAATATTTTAAAGGAGCAGCGTGGTAGAAATGGTGTGTGCCTTTTGTCTCCTGTGTGCCATGGAGGGCATAGCACATGTTCTCTGAGATATGTTTGAAGGGCCTGAATAGCATTGCCTACCCCCACTCCAGCCAGGCCTACAAATTCCATAAAAGGAATTCATAGAGGTGGCTCTATGCCACCCTCCCCAATGCCAGAAATAGGACTCAGAGAACACACTCCACCCAATCAGCAGGGAGCAACTGGGAGCTAGGGCCCCATACCCCTCCATCTGTGTGCTCTTGGAGAACTGACGTGAGATTGACTTTAGAAATAGAAAATCTGCTATTGAGAGAAATGAAGCTTTCATCAAAGACCATTTACTCCACAGGGATGCAGATGGCACTTAGGAGGTTGCGTTAGCCTAGACTGTGTTTGGAGGTACTGCCTGGGGTGATGAGGAGCTGACCGGTCAGTGTGCAGGATCTGAGACCAGGGGCATCTCTCATCATTTCAAATTTCATATTTGTCTCTTTTCAAAAGAGACAAAAGGCTTGTCTGGTTTCTTCCAGTTTGATAATGGTTAAATGGCCATGGCCATGTGGCCCAAGAAGCCTCTACCACGGAAATAAGAAAATCCCAGAGGTCACGAGGACAGCTCTTGGGCTGTCATGGCAGCAGTGGCAGGGGGAGCAGCTAAACTATTGCCCACACTAATCTCTGTAGCTGAGTGACCTTGAGAATGTCACCTCACTTCTGTGGGTCTATAAAATGAAAGGTCTGAGCTGGTAGGTGGCATGGTGATTAAGGTACTGGACTCCCACATGGTCAACCACGGTTTGAGTCCCAGACCCGCTGACTTGCTTTCTCACTCTCCCTTTCTGTCTGTCACTTTCTGGTCAAAATTGAAAATAATAATAATAAATAAAATTAAAAATAAATAATTCTTTAAAAAAAAAAAAAGAAAAAAGAAAGGTCTATGGGAGATGACTGTTTCCCAAGTGCAGATCTTATCTTTATTAGAAAATCTGAATCTTGGGACCAGCAGTTAGCGTAATGGCTATGTTGCTGGACTCCCATGTAGTCAACCGCAGTACGAGTCCCGGATCCCGTGGCTTAAACTCACGCCGGGCGTGTGCGTGCGTGCCCAAGATCCCAAGAGGAGAATGGAGGAGAAGGGATTGTGGTGTGGCCATCCCCCCTGGGGGGTGATTTCTCGCTTTCTGTCTCTCTGTCTCTGTCTGTTTAGGGAGCACACACGCCCTATAGCAAAACCCTCTCAAAAAAAAAAGAAAAAGAAAACCTTGCGGGTCTTGCGGACCGACAGGTGGCATGGTGCTTAAGGGCGCTGGGTTCCCACATGGCCAACTGAGGTTCTAGTCTTGGACCTGGCAGCTTTCTCTCTCTCTCTCTCTCTTGCTCTGTCCCTCTCTGGTCAAATTAAAATAAATGAAGTTAAATAAAATAATTCTTTTTTTAAAAAAAGGAAAACCTGGGTCTACCATAATAGAGCCAAAAAGTCTGGTTTCCTCATTGAAGACTTTTTCTTTTTCTCTTTCTTTTTTTCTTTCTTTTTTCTTTCTTTCTCTTTCTCTCTTCCTCCCTTTCTTTTTTTTCCCTTCTTTTTTGAAGGTTCTTGCCACAAGGGCATTGCACTGGCCAGAGAAACAGAGAGCAGGAAAGTGAGGAATCAACCCCCAGGGGGATGGTCACGTGCAATCCTTTCTCCTGCATCTCCTCCTCCTCGGATTCTGGGTACGCATGCATATGTACTCAGTGTATTTCAAGCCACCGGGTTTGGGACTCAAACTGCAGTTGGCCATGTGGGAGTCCAGAACCTTAACCACTGTATCACCTGCTGCCCCCTCCCATGGAAGACTTTTTAATGTTGACATGAAAAATAATTAGTCATAGTTCTATATACATACTACTCTCCTCAAGACTTCTTCCACATCTCTCTCACACTCCCTTGAGAACCCCTGGATCAGATGACCTAGAAATCTGATAGTCCTTTTTTTTTCTTGAGAGAGGGAGAAAGATATCCCAACATAGGGTGCTCATACCATGATCCAATCCCAGCCTCAGACAGCCCAGATCATGGGCACAGACCCTTCCCTGGGGCATGAACCCAGGATCTTCCAGTGTGGGTCTAGTTGCATTACTGCTGCACCACTGTCTGGCCCCTTGGATGCTCTTAAACAATTACAGCGGCAGCTCACTGGGTTCCTTGCTTACTACATAGCAGATGCTTTACATCCAGCACGTCACTTCATCCTCACAACCGCCCTGTGAAGTAGGCACTATTAATCCCACCTCACCAAAGAGGCAACAAGACAAGCTTAGGTCACTTGCCTAAAGAGACACAGCTTGGAACTGGTCAAGTCTGGCTGATAACTCAAACAGCTGTGGAACTCTTTGCCGTGCTCTTTATTGATTGTTCTAATCTTTGCAACATGTTTAAGCATTTTAAAGGAGGAAGAAAATCCACAACACTTTTCTGATTTAGTCCCCACCCAAGGCAAAAATTAGAGTTTCACTTGCTTAATCAAATTTGTGGCACCCAGTGCTCAGAGAAGACAAAGTGGCTGCCACCTGAAGTGAGCCACCAACACAGGCTGGCTTTGTCAATTGAAGTGGGACAGCAGAGAACAGTACCTAACACTTTTATTTCAAAGTATCTGTAGAGGGGCAGGCAGGTGGTGTGATGGTTAAGGAGCTGGACTTGCACATGGCTGACCATGGTTCAAGTCCCAGACCTGGCAACTTGCTTTCTCGCTCTGTCTCTCTCTAGTCAAACTGAAGGATAATCATAATAAATAAAATTAAATGAGTAATTATTTTTTTAAAAAGTTATCTGTATAGATATCATGACAAGTCTTTGAATTGCACAGCATCTTACACCTCACAAAGCCCTTTATTTCTTTTTTAAATAATTATTTATTTTATTTTATTTATTATTTTTGGGATTTTTTTAGAATTATGTAACTTTATTTATTTATGTTTAATTATTTTATTTAATTCTATTTACTTACTTATTTTAACTTCACCAGAGAGGAACAGAGTGAGAGAGGGCGAAAGAGACGGAAAGCGAGAAAGCAAGCCACCAGGTCTAGGACTCAAACTCTGGTCGGCCATGTGGGAGTCCAGCACCCTTAACCACCACGCCACCTTCCTGCAAGTCCCAGAATTATTTAACTTTATTTATTCATTCATTTATTTTTCAGTTGACTAGAGAGAGACACACAGAGAGGTGAGAAACCAAGTCACCAGGTCTGGGACTCAAAACGTTGTTGGCCATGTGGGAGTATCCAGCACCGTAACCACCATGCCACCTGCTGATCTCTTATTATTATTATTTGTAAATTTGTTATAGGGCATGCATGCTCACCAGAGAGAGAGGAAGGAGAGAGAGAGAGAGAGAGAGAGAGAGAGAGAGAGAGAGAGAGAGAGAAAGTCACTAGGTCCAGGACTCGAACCATGATTAACCATGTGGGAATCTAGTGCCCCAACCACCACACCACCTGCTGGCTCTCACAAAGCCCTTTAAAACACCCTAATTATTTGCTTTTCACCATAGCCCTAGAAGGTGGTAGTAGCTATTACTGCAAAGGGTCTTCAGAAAAATGTTTGGGGGCCAGCTGGTGATGTAGTAGTTAAGGTGGCCAGACCTCACATAGTTGACTGCACAGTTTGAGTCCCAGACCCAGCAGCTTGAGAAACATGCCAGGGGCATGTGCATGCATGCCAAATCCTAAAAGGAGGAAGAAATGAAGGATAAGTAGGTGGCATGGAGGTTAAGGCACTGGATCACATATTACTGACTATGTGGTTCAAGTACTGGACCTGGCTGCTTGAAATATTAGGTGTGTGCATGTGTGCATGCCGAAAATCCTGAGAAAAGAACGGAGAAGGGACTGTAGCATGTCCATCCCCCTGTCCGGGGTGATTTCTTATTTTCCCCTTTTCTCTCCCCCTCTACCTGTCTCTCTCTGGTGAGCACATACACTCTTGTAGCCAAAAACTAAAAAAAAAAAATAATAGTAACTAAAAATAAAGGGGCTGGCAGGTGGTGTGGTGGTTAAGGCACTGGACTCCCACATGGCTGACCATGGTTTGAGTCCCAGATCTGGTGGCTTGCTTTCTCACTTTCTCTCTCTGGTCAAATAACAATAACAACAAAAACAATAATAATAAATGAAATTAAATAAGTAATTCTTAAAAATAAAAATAAACAAATAAAATAAAGAAATGCATATTATTAATAAACTATGCATGGATTTCAATTATTTTACACCAAAATTTCTATATTGCCAGACTTTTTGAATTCCCCTCATATTATCCTCACATTGCAGATAAGAAACTGGAGGGACAAGGGGTGAATAATCCCAAACCTGAGGCTTCCCACACTAAGTCCACTGTCTCTCCCCATTCCTCACCACTGCCTCTTTCCACAAGGAAAGACACCTCATTTTATATTTATGTCTTTTGAGTGTGTTTGATGGCTCAGGGAAATGATTTGATTTGGTCTCTGAGCTTGACAAAATGATTTGCCAGTGTAATTGTTCTATTTGTTAATGGGCTTTATTATTCTTTGCACAAACAACATTATAACTACATTAATGAAAATCTAAGGGAAAGAAAAATTTACTGAGTCTGCCACCCACAATAAATCAAGATTTTTTCCTTCTTTTAAAAGAATTATTTTATTTAGGGACCAGCAGTTAGCGTAATGGCTATGTCGCTGTACTCCCATGTAGTCGACCATGGTTTGAGTCCCAGACCCGGTAGCTTAAACTCACGCCGGGCGTGTGTGCATGTGTGCCCAAGATCACGAGAGGAGAATGGAGGAGAAGGGATTGCAGCATGGCCATCCCCCCTGGGGGGTGATTTCTCACTTTCTGTCTCTCTGTCTCTGTCTTTCTGGCAAGCGCACACGCCCTATAGCAAAAACCTCTCCAAAAAAAAGAAAAAAGAACTATTTTATTTTATTTTATTTATTTACTTGTTTATTTTTAATTTGACTGGAGAGGGACTGAGAGAGAGAGAGAGAGAGAAAGTGAGAAAGCAAGCCACCAGGTCTGGGACTCAAACTGCGGTCAGCCATGTGGGAGTCCAGCACCACGCCACCTGCCAGCCCCATAAATCAAGTTTTGATTTTTCTACAGTTCTCTTCCCATTCCTGACCATAGGCTGACACACTTTTTATAGAGTTTATAAAGCTCAGCAAAGATACAATTCTACATTGTACATTTTATATGTTATACTTCATTCTAAGGACTGTCCATGTTGCTCAATTGTCTTCACAATTAACTTATTCACAGATACATATCGCAGTGAGGTTGGATGCATCATACCTACTTAGCCATTCCTCTGTGACTCTTTAAATTTAAAACCAGAGGGCATGAGCAGTCGCCAAAGAGAGAAAGCTAGAGAGAGAAAGCACTCCCCACGGGGAATGTTCACGCACAAATCCTTTCTCCTCTTGTCAGAAACACATATACACGTGGTGCGTTTTTTAAGCCGCTGTATCCGAGATTCAAACCACGCAATTGGTCATGTGGGTTCTGGCTCCCTTAACTACTTGGCCATGGGGCTGCCCCCCTCCTGTTTTTGTTTTTCTGTTTTGCGTGTGTGTGTGTGTGCGTGCATGTGTGAGTGTGTCTGTGCCATCCAAGAGAGAGACAGACAGAGAGACAGAGAGATGAAAGTGATAAATCACTCCCTTAGGGGAATGGCCACACAATCCTTTCTTCTCCGCTCTCCTCTCAGGAATTTGGGCATCCACGCACATGCACCTGGTGTGATTTTCAAGCTGCCAAACCTGGGATTCAAACTGTGGTTGGCCATATGGGAGTCCAGCACCTTAACCACCATGCCACTTGCTGTCCCCCCTCCCCCTGGTTATTGAACGTTAGAGTGGACACTAATATTTTTACACCTGCTTTTGTGTCCTTCTCGTTCTGCCCTAGGAAGTGTGGGGGTATCACAATTGGCCCCAAGCCCCAGGGCCTGTGCCTCTGCCACAAACACATCTCTCACTTGTGGGAGGCAAGTAGCACCAGGAAATACTATGTTTGGCCATCTAGAATTTTAACTTCTTCCATACCTTTCAATATGCTCATTATGTATAGTTAGCAAATGTGTTTAGAACAAAGGCCCCAGGAAAATAGAGACCAAATGACTCCCTTAAAAGTCTCTGCCACTTCAGCTACCATCATACTGAAATCAAGGACCACAAGAATTCAATAAACTTGTGAATGGGAAAGAGCCAGGTCAACTCTCAAAATGCTTTGCAAATGCAACAAGATGATTCCTCATTTTGTTTAGGTACGTCAAGGAGAGCGGTGGACTAATTTTCATCCCGAAGTGCAGGTCATCCTGAAGTAGAGGTCACCTTGCTTACAGTGCCGGTGTGGCGGCTTGAGGGGGCTAGGCAATGAAAACCAGCATGATTCCAGTTTTCCATGGATCCGGAGCCTCTCTCAACACCTGATTTAGGCTTGAATTCAAGAATTCTCCACTTTCTCTCGAGTTGAGGAATCCCCAGCTCTAGCTTCCAGACTCAACATGGAGCCTCCAGCGAGTTCAAGTATTCCAACAAGACAAACACGCAAGCAGACATATGGCAGGACTTCTACAAGGCTGGGCAGTACTTAGCCTATAGGGGTTTTCATTTTTCTTTTTTTTTTTAGGTTTTTGCCGTAGGGCATATGTGTTATGGGCATATATGACAGATAGCAGGAGAGAGAGGGAAAGTGAAAAATCACTCCCCAGGAGGGATGGCCACATTGCAGTCTCTTCTCCTCCATTCTCTTCTTAGGATTTGGGGCATGCCCACACACACCGCCTGGTGTGATTTTCAAGCTGCCAGGTCCAAGGCTATAACCATGGTCGGCCATAAGGAAATCCAGCACCTTAACCACCATGACAAATGCTAGTTTTCTAGCCCTATGAGAATGGGGCCACAGACTCCTCTTTCTATCACATGGGGTCTCCAAGATTACTAACTCCTACAACAGATGCAAAGAAGCTGAGAAGCACATGGCATGGTACAACAGGCACAGGCTTGAGACTCAGACTTGGGCTCAAATTCCAGCTCCTTGATAATGTTGTTATCAGATCATGGGGAAGCTCTCCCTCTCAGTCCATTTTCTCATCTGTAAAATGGCATCTGTAATCCCTGCCTTGTGGTTGTTCTGGGGGCTAAGTAATGTTCTATATAAAAAGAGTTGGCATAGGGGCCAGCTGGTAGCATGGTGGTAAAAGGTGCTGGACTCCCACATGGCAGACTGTGGTTCAAGTCCTGAACCTGGTGGCCTGCTTTCTCACTTTCCCTCTCTCTCTCTCTGTCTGACCAAACTGGAAAATAATAATAATAAATAAAGTTAAATAAAATAATTCTTAAAAAAAGAGCTGACATATTATAGGTGTGTGGTGAATACTAGATCCTTTTCCCTTCTCTGTGGGAAACTAGTTCTTATTTTAAAAAAATAAAAACTTTTTTTGGGGGTTGGCAGGTGGCATGGTGGTTAAAGGCACTGAACTCCCACATGGCCGACCATGGTTCGAGTCCCGAACCTGGTGGCTTGCTTTCTCACTTTCCTTCCCTCTCTCCCTCTCTCTCTGATCAACTGGAAAATAATAATAATAATAATAATAATAATAAATAAAGTCAAAAAAATCTTTTTTTAAGTTTTGCTATAGGGTGCATGCACTCACCAGAAAGAGAGAGAGAGAGAGAGAGAGAGAGAGAGAGAGAGAGAGAACTCCCCAGGAGGTGTTGAACACACCATAATCCCTTCTCTATCCTCCTCTCAGGATTTGGAGCACATAGGCACACACACCCAGTGTGATTTTCAAGCCATCGGACCTGGGGCTCGAACTGCACAGCTGGTCATCTGGAATCCAGCCATATTAACAACCACACTACTGGCTGGCCCTGTGGGAAACTAGTTCAAATAGCCAGTTTATTTATGCACAACTATGCATATGCTGTGAAGTGACAGTGGTGTTAGTACACATCCCCCACACCACCACATACCGATTCACAGGCCACAGGGCACTACACTTCCTTGAGAGAGGAAAGCAGCTGTGAGCAGTGGTGAGAAATCAATTCCAACTTAGGCTAGCAGACAAGGCTTTCCAGTCTTTTTTAGTTGCTGTTTTGCTGGAAGGCACACACACTTTCCAGAGAGTGGGAGAGACAGAGGGAGAGGAAGAAAGCACGCCTCGATAGGGCATGGTCACACTCCGATCCCTTTTCATCCATTTCTCCATCCTGTTGGGATTTCGGACACACATGCACATGTACCTGGTGTGTTTTTCAAGCTGCTGGGGCCAGGATTCAAAACATGGATCAGCTCCCTTAACCATCAGGCACAGGACTGGCCTAGTGGCTTTCAGGTCTTAAAGCAACCTATGCTCTAAGGTCCTGTTGGACTTTCACATGCAGTGACTGCTTCATTCCAGTGCCATCCCTACCCCTACGCCCACCCATTTTGCAGGTGTCTTACTGCTCTTTATGGTACCAAACATGCTGAGTTCACTTCTGGCTCCAGCCTCAGGGCAAAGGCCCATACAAAGTATTTCCCTCTCTGCAATTATGATCACTCTTCGTTTGCAAAGCAGTGTCAACTTTTGAAAGCTTTCCTAGCTATCTCATGCTGCGACTCCTGGGAATATGCTAAAGATCTCATCTAAGGATCTGTAGCTTTATTTATTTAGTTAGTTTTTGCTATAGGACTGGAGAGAGAGGGAGAGAGAGAGAGAGAGAAAGAGAAATCACCCCCCAGGGGGGATGGCCATGCAATAATACTTTCTCCTCTTGGGATTTTGGACATGCACACACACATTCCTGGAATGCTTTAAAAGCCACCAGGTCCACGACTTGACTGCACGGGTGGTCACATGGGATCCAGCTGCCTTAACCTCCATACAACCTGCTGTTCCAAGACTCACTTTTTAAATTTTTAACTTTGTCCTTATAAAAATATGAGAGGGTCTTGGGGGTGGTGTGGTGGTTAAGGGCGCTTGACTCCCACATGGCCAACTGCGGTTTGAGTCCTAGACCTGGCCGCTTGCTTTCTCACTTTCTCACTCTGTCCCTCTCTAGTCAAATTAAAAATAATAATAAAGTTAAATAAAATAATTTTTAAAAATATATGAGAAACCATGGGTTTAACATACTAGTAATATTTTTCTCTGGTACACATTAAAATATATGCAGAAAGGACAGCACGTGGCATGGTGGTGAAGTCGCTGGACTCCCACATGGTCCATCGTGGTTCGCAGCCTGGACCCAGCAGCTTGAAAAATCATGCTGGTGTGTGTGTGCGCATGCCCAAAATCCTGAGAAGAGAATGGAGGAGAAGGGATTGCAGCAAGGCCATCCCCACCCCCTTCCCAAGGCATGATTTCTCACTTTCTTTCCCTCTGGTGAGTGCATGTATCCTATGGTAAAAACCTAAATAATAGTAATAATAATAATAATAATAATAATACATGAATAAAATAAAACATATATAGAACTCCAAAAGGTAAAATGAGCTTTGTCCATACCACCTCCAGTGACCCCCTGGGCCACCTGGATCCACCCCGCACTTGGCAAGCAATCTGGATCTCCTGTTCCCAAATCAGTAAGGTTTAAGTTCACAGCAAGGGAGTGTCCTGGCAGATCACTCTGGTGGCTGTGTCAGGCACGACCAAAAGAAGGTCAGAGGCAGAGGAACAGGCAAAAGTGACCGAGGGTCTAGACTTAGACTTTGGCAGTGAGGTAGGAAGAGGGGTTGCCCTGTCTCAGAGGAAGTTGCAAAAATGAATACTTGTTAAGTGAATCAGCAGATGGAAGGATGAATAAAAAGCATGAGGTAAGGGAGAGGAGTGAAGGATGACTCCCAGGTTCCTAGCTGGGGTTACTAGAAAGACGGTGTCATCGAGAGTAAATGGAAGTGGAAAAAGAGAGCAATAAGAGGGTGGCCTAAGATGTGCTCGCCGAGGGTGAGGTACTCCTGGAACAGGCCAGTGGAGGTGGTGCAGCTGACCGTTAGCCTGAGCAGCAGGTAGATCTGGAGGTTAAGTCCATGGAGGCAGTCTCCTTGGGTGTGGCCTTGACTGCTAAAGGAGAGGGTGTAGAGGGAGCTGAGATGCAGGCCTAAGACGGAACTCTGAGGAAAGAACATTCGCATTTCGGGATAGGTGGAGGAAGAGGTGCTTTCTTCCTCCATGAAGCCTTTTCTGGCTATTTAGGAACAGACCTACATCCCATAATCAGAGTCCACCTTCCCCCTTGTGCTTGTCTCCTTCCCTTGAGCAGCTTGTGAGTAGCCTAGGGGTGGGAGGCTAATCACGGTCTTTCTCTAGTTTAACCCAGTGGGAGTGAATGTCCAGTCCGGGTTTCTGAGACTGCCTAGGGATGGTGACGGAGCAGGTGCAGTGCTGGGGGAAGGTGAGGGTCGGAAGGGGCGGGGGAAGACTATCCTGAGGCCACCTCCTCATGCCGCTGGCTGTTCCCAGGGCTACTGCCATCAGGATAATTCTGGATTGGAGCTGGCGCTGAAGATGCAAAGCAACTAGTAAGAAATGACACAGCAGCCAGCAACTGTCCCACACCGTAACACCAGCAATTATGCAGAAAGTTACCCTCAAATTACTATACTGGCAGCACACAGTAGCTCTATGCAGCACCAAGGGTCCTGAGCCTCCACTCTGTGGCAAAGAAACAGGATGCTAGGAGATGCTGGTTGGATCATTTACTTACCAATGGTAGTTTTAAAAGAGCGTGTCCTTAGAGGATTCCAAAGAACCTTCAACACCCGGAATCTTTTTTCTTGGCTCAGTCCACCACAGGGGGCCAAATTCAGCTCACCCAGGAGGCCAAACAAAGTCCAGCTATGACCAGCAGGCCCCAGTGGGGATTACCCAGCCCCCCTCAGCACATCCCAAGTCATTTTCCAGGAGCTTCCCTCCTCACCATCTCCTGTGAGAGTCCTCTTTTTGGGGCTGGCCCTAGGATTGGCTGGCCCAGGACCCCTCCCCTCACCTGCCAGGGGAGCAGAATCCCCAGGAAGAGGCAAAGGCTACCCAATGGGCCCAAGCAGCTCCACAAGATTCCAATGCATTCGTTGCTTTCTTATGGTAAACTTGAACTAAACTTGGTGAAAACTTTCCCTTCCTTCCCATTGGCCTGAACGGTGGATGAGAGCCTCCCAAACGGCCCGGGGAACAGTGGGCTTCTCCTGGACTCTGGGTGAGAAAGGGCACTGAGAAGGGAGAAGAGGGGGCACCATTCAGACAGAGGGAGGAGGGTAGGAGAGAAAGCCCCTTCTGGTCCTAGTACATGAAGTCTGATCCAAGGAAAGTGTTTTCGAGCAGCCAAGGGGAAGTAGGTAGAAGGGTTAAGAGCTGGTGGGAGGTGGGTGGCTGAGAGGAGAGAAGTTGCTTCCACGTTGCTCCTGCTCGGTCTGGAAAGGCGAGCAAGGAAAAGTTGCCTTCCAGATCCTAATTTCCATAGTGTCCACATGCAGAAGGGAGTTGTTGGGGGAAACTATGTCAACACCTTTGAGGCCATGTCTGGAGAGGGGCAAGGGGCAAAGCAGACCGCACCCAAAGATAGGAGAGCAACAAACTCAAAGCTGGCAAATGTTCCTCTCGCCCATGCAGTGAAGAGAGCTCTCTGCCAGGGCTGGGGCAGGGAAGTGGGGGGTAGGGCATTACACAGCAAGAAACAGATTCATCTAGATCATTCTGTGCATGCAGCATAGGAGGTAGAGCCAGGAGAGGTGTAGGTGTACACGTTCCGGGTGGGGCTGGGGGTAGAGGAAGGTTTGAATAACAAAGGAGGCTCGCAAAGTAGAAGCCATGCATGGTTCCTAGACTGCCTACTGGATCCAGGGAGAAAACACAGACCTAGCAGTAAACTTCAGTCACTGGCATGCTGCTCACTTTCCTGACACTCCAGCCACCCCAGGGGCTACACGGGGTTGCCAGAGGGGCTGGCCCCTGCCCACGCAGGGAGCTCTGACTTATGCAATTCAGCCTGGCACAGGAGCAGGGAGCTGGGAGTTCACCCGCATCTCCCTCCGGCTCTCTCCCCGCCCCCTGCCAGCCCCTGCAAGTCACGCCTAGGGTCAGGGGCCCTGCAAGGCAGCAGCTGGGGAGGCCCTGGCTATAGGAGCCCCAGAAAAAGGAGGGAAGGGAAGAGAGTACCTGTTGCTGAATGCATCCTGCTTTGGCTCTTACTCCTCGGTTGCTTGTGGTGAGAGTTGCCCATCATTCTGTTCTGGACTGGCAGCCACTGTGGTTGCCGCTGCCACCTCCTCCTCCTCCTCCTCCTCCTCTTTTGCCTCCTCCTCCTCCTCCTCCTCCCGCGCTCCTCCCCAGGTGCTTACATCACCTCAGCTTTGCTTCTCACACACATGGCTCCTCCAAATCCCACTTGTGCCCCTGGCACAGAATCGTCCAGATCTGACCCTCTCACTTGGACTAGAGCCTGCTAGGAGCGTCTCTCTCTCCCCCCCCCCCTCTCTCCTCGTCTCTCTCTCTCCTTCCCTCCCTCTCTCTCTGCCTCCGTCTCTCCCCCTCCCTTCCCCCTCCCCCTTGCTTGATGTTCCACTCAGGTCGAGCAGCTCAGGTTCCAAGAGGAGCCCTAGTGAGGCTAGAGCATGGCCCCCACCTCATCTGCCTCTGCAGATGGGGCCAGCATGGGCACCCTCCAGGACCTGACTCTCCCGCCCTCACCGTCCCTGGCTGCTTCTGCTCTCAGCGCTGTCATTCCTGCTGCCGTTCAGCTACCTCGCTCACTCAGTCTGCAGAAGCTTGCAGGAGCGAGGGGCCAATAACAGAGCCTAATCCAGGAGTGTGACAGGGACCAGTGAAGGAATGTGCTACCCAGGAATTCTAAGTGCCACAGCTCCCAGATCCACTGGGGGATGGATCCAGTTCTGTAAGTGACAGCTGCCAATGGGATCTGTGCTGACAGAAACCTGGGGACATCTGGGACGAGCACAAGGCTGCTAGATTGCAGGCTTGGAGTTAGCACAGCCAACTGCCTCTGGAATGCCCAATTGTGGCCATCAGGCGTACCTGCTTCCCTGTCAGACACACCTGAAGCCTTTTTCCGCTCTCCCCTCCCTCGCCTGCTTAGCCTTCCCCCGGGAAGGCAGAGCCAGAGCCTCCAGCCCAGAGATTCAGACTGGAACTGGGACCCTCAGCAGCCAATGAGAGGGCTCCTTCCATGAGTCCCACAGTAAATCCATGCGTTCTCTCTCTCTCTCTCTCTCTCTCTCTCTCTCTCTCTCTCTCTCTCTCCTCTCTCTCTCTTTCTCTAGCACACGCGCGCGCACACACAGGCACGCGCATGCAGCCACTCGCGCAAGTGCTGCAGCCCTGTGGGATAAGCCACACAGGGCAGGTGGTGCTGGCTCAGCAGCCCGTTCCAGCCCTCACAGCCTGGCAGCGAGGAAGAGCCATGGCTTCTAGAATCAACTCTGCCAGGCAGAGCTGGACAGCCTTGCATGCCTTTACTTTCTTAGGCAAGTCGTCATACTTGATGTCATCATGCTCAGTGGGACAGGGGCCATGTCTGTCATAGTCATGGTCACAGAGCATTGTGGATATGGGTCTGGCTACAGGTTCAGCCTGACTGATTTAAGGCGCTGTGCGCCCCAGAAAACAGCTTTCTTCCAAAGAGGCAAGAGATCTAAAGTGGAACCCATCAGTCTGTCTCTTCACCTACTTGCCCATCTAGATCTACCCAGCCATTTCATCATTTTTTCGTTCTGGCCAGGCCCTGTGCTAATTTTGGGGACGTGAAAGTTTAAGTCACCGTGGGGGGGAGTGAGTGACACATCTATAGACAGTGACAATACAGGGAAGGCTCAACAATGCTGAAGGAGCATTAGAGAACTGTCTTCAGTCTGGAAGGGCTGGAGATGCCCCCCCAAAGGAGGTGACACTTGGATTGGGTCGTGAGGATGAAGAAGAGTTGGCCAGACACAGAAAGGGGAAGGGCATCCTATTAATTATTTGGAATAGTAATTACCCCATACTAGAACCTCTCCTGCTGGACCCCAGCTTTCAAGAGTCTCTGTAGTTTCCATCAGTGATTCCACAAACATCCCCCAAGCTACCAACTTTAGGTCTCTCAGTTTCACAGGGTAGACAGAGACATCACAGGAGGGCATGACCCATGATTTGGCTTTGCAGCTCACTGTGGAATGTGGCAGGAGGCCTGCAAATGGACCTGTCTGAGACCAGACTAGAAAGCTTGGGAAATAGAGGTCCCAGAGCAAGTGTGAAGGGCCAAGAATGCCACATCTTGGGAAAATAGATTTAAGAATATGGTAAAAATCATGCAGATTTATGAACATAAAAAAGTCTTGATGCGGGGCCAGTAGGTGATATGGTTAAGGGTGCTGGATTCCCACATGGCCAACTATGGTTCAAGTCCCGGGACCTGGCGGCTTGCTTTTTTACTTTCCCTTTCTTTCTCTCTCTGGTCAAATTAAAAAATAATAATTACAATGAAATTAAATAAATAAATAAATAAATTTTCTTAAAAAGAAAAAAAAAAGTTTTGATGGTCGGGGCCAGCAGGTGGTGTTAAGGGTGCTGGACTCCCACATGACTGAGTGTGGTTCCAGTTCCAGACATAGCACCTTGCTTTCTTACTTTCCTTCTCTTTCTCCCTCTCTGTTCCTCTCTGGTCAAATTAAAATGAAATAGGGACCAGCAGTTAGCGTAATGGCTATGTCGCTGAACTCCCATGTAGTCGACCATGGTTTGAGTCCAGGACCCGGTGGCTTAAACTCACGCCAGGCGCGTGTGCATGCGTGCCTAAGATCCCGAGAGGAGAATGGAGGAGAAGGGATTGCGGTGTGGCCATCCCCTCCGGGGGGTTATTTCTCGCTTTCTGTCTCTCTGTCTCTCTGGCGAGTGCATGCACCCTATAGAAAAAAAACAACAAAAACCTCTCCCCCAAAAAAATTAAGATGAAATAAATGAATACATAAATAAAATAAAATAATTCTTAAAAAAATCTTGATGGTGATAAGCAAATAACTGAAGTTTGGGGAACATTTGGTCTCTGTTCTCTTTTATTTTTCTCCAGGTTTTTGCCATAGGGCATGTGTGCTCACCAGAGAGAGAAAGACAGTGAGAGGAAAAGTAAGGAATCATCCTCCCAGCAGCGGCGGGTGGTTCCAGGCATTGACCCACCACGGTCCCTTCTCCACTCTCCTCCTGGGGTTTTTGGACATAAATGCACACACGCCCAGCATGATTTTTCAAGCTGCCAGGTCCAGGAGTCATGTGGGAGTCGAGCGTCTTAACCACCATACCACCTGCTGGCCCCACCAAAGGGAACTTTTACAAACACAAACCAAATCATGTCACTCCATTTGCTTGGAACCTCCCAATGAACTGTTGTCCGAAGTGTCAAGTGGACGCTCTCCTACCATATTCAGAGTTGGCCCCATCTGACCTCTTCATCTTTTGTCTTTATTTCCTAAAACAAACCCTTCCACCCATTCAGTCTGGGTTACTCATTTTACTCTATCTTGTCCTTGATATTTACCTCTCTGTGGTAGGGCAACCAGGGAAAAGCTACAAAGCTTTTCAGAGAAAAGAGAAACCTGAATTCAAATCCTTACTCTACTATTTCTACCTGTGTAACTCTAGACAAGTTACTTAACTCCCCAGCCTCAATTTTCATTATCTATATAATGGAGGTGGGGTGAAAACACCTAACTTGAAACTATTTTGACTTCCATAAGATAATACTGAAATAAGCTAAAATGCCCAAGGTACGCAGTCCAGTTGGTACTTGCTAAAAAATGCTTCCAATCCCCTTTCATGGCCTCTCCCTGCTGTTCAGCTCAAATCTTACCACCTTCCTAAAGCCCTCTCTGACCCCCTCCTAGTCTGTAAGAATAACTCCCTCTGGAGCCGGCAGGTGGCGTGGTGGTTAAGGGCACTGCACTCCCACATGGCCAATTGCAGTTCGAGTCCTGGACCTGGAGGCTTCTTTCTTGCTTTCCCTCTCTTTCTCTCTCTCTCACACTCTGACCCTCTCTGGTCAAATTAAAAGAAGAAAGAAGGGAAAGAAAGAAAGAAAGAAAGAAAGAAAGAAAGAAAGAAAGAAAGAAAGAAAGAAAGAAAGAAAGAAAGTTAAATAAAATAATTATATATATATGAATAACTCCCTCTTTTTTTGGAGAAGTTTTTTTTTTTTTTTTTTTTTTTTTTTTAACTATAGGTACGTGCACTCACCAGAGAGACAGAGAGACAGAAAGCAAGAAATCACCCTTCCCCCAAGGGGGGATGGCCACGCCGCAATCCCTTCTCCTCCATTCTCCTCTTGGAATCTTGGGCACACATGCACACGTGCCCAGCATGAGTTTAAGCCACCCGGTCTGGGACTCGAACTGCGGTTGACTACATGGGAGTTCAGCGACATAGCCATTACGCAACTACTGGTCCCAATAACTCCCTCTTCTGAGTACCTTTGGCCTGGCTTTCTGAGCCACTCATGCTTTAACATAGAGGTCCTGGAATTGTTAGTAATCTTCCATGAACCCTCTCTGCTCCAGCAGCTTGTGAGTTCTTTGAGGGATGGGTCGCAGTTTAGGTGTTTAAGGCTGTGCCTTGCAGAGGGCCTGGTACAAAGGAAGACCCTGTTAATGTTTGCCAAGGAAGGGGCACGAGCCAAGCTACCCTGCTTGTGCAGACCTTCCCTCCCTGATGACTCCTCTAAAAGCTCCTGGTTATTGTGTCCCACCAACACAAGAGTCTTCTCAAAACTTTCTGGTACCCCTTTCTGCCCTTCAAGATGGACGGCCAGAATATGTGCTGGTGGCAGCTGTTCAGATGTGAGACACTTGTCTGAGGAAAGGCACTGGGAAAGTCAGCTACGCTTTTCATCAAGTACGGTACTGTGCTCAAAGAGGGAGAGACCTTGGTAGGAGAGGAGAAAATGCCTTCTTTCTGGCACATGTTCAAACTCAGCCCAGCAGGAGCAGCCATGTTTACAGGGGAGGGTGGGCCAGGCCCCACCATTTGGCAGGTCCCTCACCTTAGTTGGTGCTTTTGACACACTAAGATAGGAGACAGAAAAATCTAAGGCCTGAAAGAAGCAACTCTGGGGTTTATGTCCCCAATGTGAAAGAGCTTAAGGTTCATTGTAACCAACTCATAGTCCATGTGCCTCTGTACTCAGGAATAGGAAAGGGAGCAGACAGGGAAGTAAGGCAGGCCCCTGGAGCCCAAGTGCTGTGATGAGAACCAGCTTGTCACTTTAGTCATGCTCTCACTTGCTCCTCACAACCACTCTGTCAGGTGCAGATTATCAGGCCCCAGTTCGAAGATGAGGAAGTGGAGATTAGGTAAGGAGATGGAGTTAGTAAGTGGCAAGGTCGAGACTTGAACCCAGATTGGGCTGCCTCCAAGCCTGTTTTTTTCCCATTCTGCTGGCCCTGTTGGCTATGATCTGCACATGCTCTGCCCTGATGTGGGGGATACCCAGGTACAAATAAAAAAAAGCGTTGTTTTAATACACAGCTCTGACTCTGCCTCCAGCAGGCTGGAGCCTACCAGAAGCCTGCCCTTGGCACTGCTTGTGTGGTGGGCACTGCTCATGTGGTGGGCACTCTAGGAAAGCAAACGCACTTAGCCCTGGTCTTAGAGACACTTTTTATTTATTTATTTATTTATTTATTTATTTTTTTGGAGAGGTTTTTGCTACAGGGCATGTGCACTCGCCAGAAAGACAGAGACAGACAGAGAGACAGAAAGCGAGAAATCACCCCCCAGGGGGGATGGCCACGCCACAATCCCTTCTCCTCCATTCTCCTCCCGGGATCTTGGGCACGCACGCACATGTGCCCGGCGTGAGTTTGAGCCACCCGATCCAGGACTCGAACTGCGGTCAACTACATGGGAGTCCAGCGACATAGCCATTACGCTAACTGCTGGTCCCTAGAGACACTTTGTACTTGTGCTGTGGTCATAAGCCCTGGAGCCTGAAGCCTGGAGCTTGAATGAAGCCACAATCAAGTTTCTTTGCTTTCTACTCCTGTCTAGAATGTTCCTCCTTTCACTTCTATTTCTGCCTGTGAAAAGTCTACTCATCTCTCAAGACTCAGCCCAATGTCTCCATCTCCATGATGCTTTCTCTGAGCCTTGCAGCCAGAATGGAACCCAGCTCTGCATGGCCCTATCCTCTCCAGGGATTTCAGGTCCGTTGCATACACCTCCTGGTCCTGCATAAAGCCTTTCCTGATCTTCTCAAATGTAAACAGCTTTTTTCTTGTGGTAATCCTCACAGTACAATGTTCCCCAAAATGTAGTACACAGTTTGCTAGTGGTTTGAGAGAGAATTTTAGAAATACGGATATTATTAAGCTTAGCAGTCATTAGTTATTGTATTATATATTAGGCTCTAATAATAATTACAGGGGAAAATGAGTGCATGAAAAGTATAATTTGTGGAATATTTGAGGCAGAATTAAATGAATTGGTTTAAAGAAAAATAATTTGGTACCTGTAAGTTAGATTGAACTTATACCCTCCTCACAGGGCTGTTGGAGTGAAGATCTGTAGTGATGGCTAAAAATTGCTTCGAGGAAGCTTCTGTAGCCCCAGACATGGTCAACTTCTTGATCCAAGTGATAGGTACATATACAGGTATGTAGAGTTTGTAATCATCAATATGTGTACATTTTTGTGCATATGTTAATTGCCCATATAAAATTGATTTTCTTTTATTTTTTTTAGATTTTTGTCATAGGGCATGTGTGCTCACCAGAGAGAGACAGAAAGAAGGAAATAGAGAAATCATCCCCCAGAGGGGATGGTCACACTGCAATACCTTCCCCTCCATCCTCCCTTCGGGATTTTGGGCACGTATGCACATGCATCTGACATTTCTCATGTCATCAGGTACAGGACTCAAACCGTGGAGTCAGTCATGAGGGATACAGTTGCTTTAACCACCAGGCCACCTGCTGGCCCCTAAAGTTGATTTTTTTAAAAAAGAATTATTTAACTTAATTAATTAATTTTAATTTGACCAGAGAGAGACAGCGTGAGAGGGCAAGAGAGTGAAAGAGAGAGAGAAAAAGTGAGAAAGTAAGCCACCAGGTCCAGGTCTCAAACTGGGATCGGCCATGTGGGAGTCTGATGCCCTTAACCACCATGCTGCCTGCCGGCCCGATTTTTTTTTTTTCAAGAGAGATATTTTGCTCTAAGGTACATGCTCTCACCAGAGAGACATAGAGACAGGAAGTTAGAAATCACCCTCCCACACATGGGGGATGGCCATGCCACAATCCCTTCTCCTCCATTCTCCTCTCGGGATTTTGGGCACGCACGCACACACACCTGGCATGAGTTTTAAGCCACCAGGTCCAGAATTATAACCGCATTTGACTATGTGAGACTCCAACTCTGGCCTGAGTCCTATTTCTGGTTTCTAGCTGGGTAGGGAAACATATGGACTTAATTGTTCCGTGAAGGTCTCTGTAGCTCAGACACTCAGGGGTGGTAGTCCTGTACCCTGATATTAGTCAATAAGCATGTTCTGGAATGATCTGAGCACCCTCTCTGTTCCAGACACCCTTCCGGTTATAGAGGAAAGAAGAATGAGAAACCCTAGCCATTGCCCTCAGTGGGCTCTCAGGCTTCATTCTTTCCCACATGCTTGCTCCTGGGGCTAGACCAGCACCATATTCCAGAGTAGAAGTTTCCCTAGAGATTTGTAAAGGAAATCTTGCTGGGGTTGGAAATGCACATGTCTCTGAAGGTCAGGAAAGGCAGAGCTCTGTGTGAAGTAGGTTGGGGTCAGCAACAGGGAGTGGTAGAGATGTGGAGCAATGCACACTGCCCGCCCCCACCTTGGTCCCCAAGGCACTCAATCTCCACTCTGGGAAACCTCTCTGCTGGCCCAACCCAACCTATCTGGAGTCCACATGCTGCCAACAGTCTGCCAGTTTGCTTCCCACCAGCTATGGTCGCCAAGAATTTTTCATTCTGTATCTCAATAGAAGCACATGTATATATTAACTATATACATATGTTAATTGGTTTTATAAACATAAAACATAGATAACTGGAACTGGCAGGTGGTGTGGTGGTTAAGGCGCTGGACTCCCACATGGCCAACCACAGTTCGAGTCCCGGACCTGGTAGTTTGCTTTTTTAGTTTCCCTCTCTGTCTCTCTCTCTGGTCAAATTAAAAAAATAATAATACAATTAAATATTTTTTAAAAATAGACAAACATGGAAATTAAGATAAAAATGAGTGTTAATCAAAATTCGATCTTTACAATGTTTATTACTTACTTCCTCCATGAGTGAGAGAGACAGAGACAGCACCCACGACGGGGTCTGGATGCTGCAATCCTTCCTTAGACTCATCTAGCCCCAATCACAGGCATACATGTGCTTGATGTAGTCAGGGAGGTCTTCAGGGAGGTCTTCTTCTTCTTTTTTTTTTTTTTTTTTTTGAGAGGTTTTTGCTATAGGGCGCGGGTGCTCACCAGAAAGCCAGAGAGAGACAGAGAGACAGAAAGCGAGAAATCACCCCCCAGGGGGGATGGCCACGCCGCAATCCCTTCTCCTCTCGGGATCTTGGGCACACACACACACACACGCCCGGCGTGAGTTTTAAGCCACCGGGTCCGGGACACGAACCGCAGTCAACTACATGGGACTCCAGCGACATAGCCATTACGCTAACTGCTGGTCCCAGGGAGGTCTTCTGATGTGAACTCAGAACCTTCCCATGTGGTCAGCTTCCAGAGCATTGCGTTTTATCACTGCGCCACTACCCAACCATGAGAAATTCGAATATATTTTTTCCTGCATCTGATAGAGGGTGCACCCACTTTGGAGGCCACAGGTCTAGTAAATCACTCTACCTTGTAGCCAGATGAAGGAAGAAGACAAAAAGATAAACATGTGTTGTGCTTTATATTATATTTCAGGCTTTGTTCTCAATGTTCTGTCTGCCTCATTCATTCATTCAATAGCTTTTACTGCGCCTATCATGTCTAGGCGCTGTGCTGGGCACTGGGAGATAGAGAGATGAATGAGGTAGACGTAGGAGTTTACAATCCACTCGAAGGAGTTGGACAATAACCAAACAAACACAAAATACCCAAGGTAGTGCTAGCTTGAAGGAAATCAGCATGGCGATGTGACTGCAAAGGATGGGGCAGGGGGTGGTGGTGGCTAGTTTGGATGAGTTGTCAGAGATCTCTCGAAGCTAAGAACTGAGTGTGAGAAGGAGACAGCAGAAGGAACAGAAGTGCCATGTCCATGAGGTGAGAAGGACCTGGCTGTCTTTGAGAAATGGAAGGGCAGCCAGCATGTCTAGGGTAGAAGAGACAAAGGAGAGAGTGGAGGATTTTATATGAAGTGCAGTGGGAAACCGTCAGTCAGTTTTCTGTTCTTTTTCGTAGACTTATTTAATTTTATTTATCATTATTATTGCTAGTATTTAATTTGCTACAGGGAACATGCCCTCACCAGAGAGGGAGAGAGAGGCAGAGAGAGAGAGATAGATAGAAAGGGTGAGAGAGACACAGAGGGAAAGTGAGAAAGCAAGCTGCCAGGTTCAGGACTCAAACCATAGTCAGCGCCTTAACCACCACACCACCTGCTGGCCCCTCATTAGTCAGTTTTAAGCAAGAGCATGACAGGACATAATTTGAATTTTTGTTTTAAAAATTATTTTTATTTCAGGGGCTGGCAGATGGAGTGGTGGTTAAGGTCACTGGACTCCCACGCGGCCGACCATGGTTCAAGTCCCAGACTTGGTGTCTTGCTTTCTCATTTTCTCTCTCTCTGTGTCCCTCTCTGGTCAAATTAAAATAAATAACATTAGTTACAAGAATTCTTTTTTTAAAAAAAAGAATAATTTTTATTTAATTTGATCTATTATTATTTTTTAATTTGACTAGAGAGAGACAGAAAAAAAGAGGGAAAGTGAGAAAGCAAGCTGTTAGGCCTGGGACTCGAACCATGGTCAGTGATGTGGGAATACAATGCCCTAACCATCACGCCACCTGCTGGCTCCTAAATTTTAAAAATATAAAAAAAAATCTCAATGTCTGGGCCAGCTGGTGATGTGGTAGTTAAGGCAGCTGGATCCCTTATGGCCACCTGCCTGGTTTGAGTCTTGGACTCAGCAGCTTGAAAAACATGCCTGGCCCATGTGCATGTGCATGCATGCCCAACATCCCAGAAAGATGAGAAATGGAAGAGAAGGGATTGCAGCATGACCATTCCCCCAGCAGTAGGAATTTTCTGTTTCTTTCTCTCTCTCTCATGCTCTCTCCCTCTCTCTCTCCAGAAAGCGAGCACACACTATAGCAAATCAAAAAAAGGGGGAGGGCCAGCAGGTGGCATGATGGCTGAGCCCGCTGGACTCCTACATGGCTGGCCGTGGTTTGAATCCTGAACCTGGCAGTTTGCTCTCTCACTTTCTCTCTTTCTCTCTGTCCCTTTCTGATCAAATTAAAATAAATAAATGAATAAATAAAGTTAAATGGAATAATTCTTTTTTAAAACAATTACCATTACTGTCATGTGAACAATGGGCTGGAGGGGGTTCTGGTAGACATGGGGAATTCAGAAGGCTATCGTAGTGGTCCAGGCAAGAAATGATGGATCAGAGTGATGGAAACAGAAGGGCACGCAAGCATAAGGCATATTTAAATCTCAGAACAATTCTACCATAATGTCTATATATGGTCAGTATCATTATCCCCATTGCACGTACGAGGAAAACTGAGGCCAGGCAGAATGAAATAACTCGTTCAGGATCCCAGACTGTAAGTGATGGAAGCAGGATTCACCCAAGTCTGCCTGGCTTCCTTCCCAGCCTACTCAGAATTCTAATTATGTTTCCTGCCACAGGGAATTATTCACCAGGACAATACAGGGTCTTCCTGTTTCAATCTAGAAAATCACTGGGCATTTTGAACAAAGAAACAAGGCTTGAGGACAATTTGACCCAGCCATCGGCCAAGGGTATACAAGTGATTAAAACGGTCCATTCCTCCAGTTTTCATAAACATGCTGAGTTCACCAGAGCTCTAAGGGAAAAACCATTCTTTCTTTTGGAGGGTGGAGTGGACAGGAGGAGGGTAGTGATGGTATATTTGGAAATCGAAAGATAAAAAGCTGCCAACTTGTGCCTTCAAGGAAAGCCCAGCGCGCAGGCCAAGACAGGGGAAGTGACTTGCCAAATCCCTCTTCACAGCCCCCAGAGTTATTTGTGTGAAAAAAGAAGGTGGAACTGTCCCTGCCAAAGACATGAAGTCCTTTACAGAGCACTTTGTTAGCAAAGCCAAGCATCCCTGTCACTATGCAAAGTGCGCTGGAATGTTGCCATGGCAACAGGCAGCTGGGCCCCAGAATCAGCTCAAAGCCTGCCTTGGTTGAGAGGCCCAAGCCTGTGGGGGCATCTCCTGCAGGCTAGGGAGGTTGCGGAGAGCTAAGTTTTGTGTCTGCTGATGAGGAGCGTAGAGTTCCCTTCCCAGCCATCGGGGTCCAAAGACTATGCATTTGGGAAATAATTCCTATTGCCAGGTAGGCTTAACTTCCACAAAACAGATCCCAGAGTGGCATGACCTGACCCCTTCCCAGGTTCTCCCATGGTCAGTCTCCCCTCTTTCATTTCTGAGTGGCTGGATAATGAGAAAAAATGAAAACATCCAACCACTATAAGACAAAACTCCTTATGTAACAAGTGTAGGAAAAAAACCAAATCCCAGAGAGGGAAAGTGACTTGTTAAGGGCAGCACAGCCTCAGTGATGCCCCGATCAGAACATAGCTCCCCGAACTCCAAGTGCAGTGTGAGCTCACCGCACTACATTTCTTTCCTTGGTCATTGGGGAGGGAGGACAATGAATCAACAGTGATGACGGCCCTCCATGTACCTAACACTGTGTTGGATTCTTTTGCAATCCTCATAGGTCACATGCACCACAAACCTGCAAGGGAACTATTATCCTCATTTTACCTGTTAGGAAACTGAAGCTCAGAGAGGTTAAGAAACTAGCTCAAGGTCACACAGCTAGAGAGGGCTAGAATTAGTCTTCAAAGACTGGCCTCAGTGCTTCACCACATGGCTTCACCACATGTACTTCTTTCTCCACTGTGTGAACGAGAGACACAATTGCAAGTAATCCTAGATGCTGTCCCTACTCTGCCATTTATAGGAAGAAAGAGTTCTGCAGCAGATCAACAAAGTCAAGATTCAGTAAAGACTAGCAACCACCAATGTGACTCTGGGCCTCAGTTTCTTCTTTTTTTTCTCTTTTTTTTTGGCGAGTTTTTTTTTTTGTTTTTTTTTTGTTTTGTTTTTTTTTTGTTTTGTTTTGTTTTGTTTTTTTGCTATAGGGCGCATGCGCTCACCATACAGAGAGAGACAGAGAGACAGAAAGCGAGAAATCACCCCCCCAGGGGGATGGCCAAGCGACAATCCCTTCTCCTCCATTCTCCTCTTGGGATCTTGGGCACACACACATAGGTGCCCAGCATGAGTTTTAAGCCACCAGGTCCAGGACGCGAACCGCAGTCGACTACATGGGAGTCCAGCGACATAGGCATTACGCTAACTGCTGGTCCCAAGTTTCTTCATTTCTAAAATGAGGATAGTGTTGCTTTTGAGTGGTTAGAGGGACGAAATAAGAATGCGTACATAGCGCATAGGGCAAGATCTGGTGCACAGTAAGTGCGCAATACAAGTTAGTCACTGCTAAGATGATTCCCTTTCGGCCTCAGCTCAAATTCTGCAATCTCAGTGGCTCTAACCCTCATTTGATGCAATTCCATTTCATTCCCTAGTCATTCATTCATTGCCAGTTGCCACAGCACCGAAGCTGAATTCCTTCTAACAGCAGAAAGGGGAGGGCATTAGAAAAAAAAAAAAAACAGTTCTTTTTTGTTTTTAAAGATTTACTCAATTCCATTTGCTGTTATCATCATCATCATCATCATCATCATCATTATAGATTTACTCAGAGAGAGAGAGAAAGGGAAAGCGAGAAAGCAAGCCACCAAGACCAGGACTCAAACTGTGGTCAGTCAGTGCCTTTAACCACCACGTGACCTGTCAGACCCTCAAACTAGTTCTTTTTTTAAATTTTTATTTATTCATTAATTTATTTTAATTTGACCAGAGAGAAATACGGAGAGAAAGAAAAGGGGAAAGTGAGAAAGCAAGCCACCAGGTCCGGGACTTGAACCACGGTCGACCATGTGGGAGTGTCCAGTGCCTTAACCACCAAGCCATCTGCTGGCCCCTCAAACTAGTTCTTAAATAATGTGTGTGGGGGTGACTGTTGGCATAATACTTATGTTGCTGGACCCCCATGTAGTCCACCACGATTCGAGTCCTGGACCTGGTGGCTTAAACACACGCCGGATGCGTGTGCGTGCATGCCCATTCCCTCTAGGGCGTGATTTCCCAAACTTGGGGGGTGATTTCTCGCTTTCTGTCTCTCTGTCTCTATCTCTCTGGTGAGAGCATGCACCCTATAGCAAGAACCTCTCCAAGAAAAAAAAAAAAAGAATGAAGCAGGGGGGCCAGCAGGCAGTGTGGTGGTTGGGGTGTTGGACTCCCGCATGGCCAACCACTGTTCAAGTCCTGAACCTGGTGACTTACTTTCTCTCACTCTCACTCTCTGTCTGTCTCTCTCTGGTCAAATTAAAAAATAATAGTAATAAATAAATAAATAAAATAAAATAAATCTTAAAAAAATAAAAAAGGAAGAATGAAGCAAGGCCAGCCCATGGTGTGGTGGTTAAGGCGACTGGATCCCACATGGCCAACTGCACAGTTCAAGTCCTGGTCTTGGATGCTTTAAAAACACACCAAGAACATGTGCACGTGTGCCCCAAATCCAAAACAAGGGAGAAGGGATTGTGGTATGACCATGCTCCCTGGGGGGGTGAGAGGTGTCTCCCTTCTCTCTCCTCTCTCTGTCTCTCTCTCTTGCCAACGCGAGCACCCTCTGGCAATTTACCAAGAAAAAAAAATGAATGAAGCAACATTCGCTGGTAGGATGAAGGTTGGAGGGAGGACATACTAGGCAAAGAGGACACTTAGACCAAGAGCATGAAGGCACGGAGGTCTCTGGTGTTTGGGGAGAGGAAGGAGAGAACTGGCACAGTCACGTAGAGGCTCAGGCCGCTGGGACTAGACCATGGAGGCGGTGTCATGAGAAGGCGTGTGAATTTCAATTTGAAGGTGATAAGGAGCCAAGGAAGCTTTCAGGTGAAAGAGTGATCTGAAGATCAGCATGGTGCCTGCGAAGTGGGATGCTGGTTGGCAAGGTGCTCAGAGATCAGTCAGGAGGTTGTGGGAGAGGTCTCAGGGAGAGATGACAGCCTGTCCTGGGGCAGAGCACGGGCTGGAGAGAAAGACCAGAGTGTGATGGAGATAGCACAGATGGTGCTTTGGCCAGAGTTAGGAAGCCCCAGGAAGAGAAGCGGGCACAGGGACAGGAAGGAGAGAGCTCAGCTTGGAAGTGAGCTCAGGAAGTGTGTCCAGAAGGCAGAGGAGATATGGGACCTGGAGGTCCATGGAGGTCAGAGCTGGAGAGAGAATGAGTTGTCAGAAAAGTCATGATGTATTTTTCTTTCTTTTTTTTCCTTTTAAAGAATTTGTTTCAATTTTTTAAAATTTATTTTAATTTGACCAGAGAGGGACAGAGCAAGAGAGCGAGACTGAGAGTGAGAGTGAGAGAGAGGAAAAGTGAGAAAGCAAACTGCCAAGTCCAGGATTCGAACCATGGTGGGTCATGTGAGAGCCCAGCTCCCTTAACCACCACACCACCTGCTGGCCCCATGATGTATTTTTCTATGCAAAAATGTGTCATGACTTTTTAGACAACCTAAGGTAAATAGAACAATCACTAGCTTTTATGAAGCCAAAGAGCGGACGCGATGGTCCAGTTTGCGTGGAGGGGAATGAGAAGAAAAGGGATTACTGACGTTGGAGCTTTGTGTGTCTCTGCCTTGCTCAGCAGTGGCAGCCTATCTGGTGCCCTAGCCCTGACATTTCTGAAGCTCTCTGACATGCAGACCGAGGTGCTCCTACAATGTGGCACACAATGACAGTACATGCTCTTGTGCCCAGGGCTTCGGCAAGGGCAGGCCAGGTAGCAATCCTGGCGTCCTTGATACAGGAATTTTCTGGAAGAGGGACATAAAAATCCCACCAGGTCATAAAGAATTAAGAGGCTGGAGTCAGCAGGTAGCATGGTGGTTAAAGGTGTTAGACTCCCACATGGTTGACCGCGGTTCAAGTACCAGATCTGGCAACTTGCTTTCTCACTTTCTTTCTCTCTCTCCTCTCCCCCACCTCCCTTTCTCATTCTGTCCTTCTCTGGTCAAATTAAAATAAATAAATAAAGTTAAATAAAAGAATTCTTAAAAAAAAAAAGAATTAAGGGGCAAACAGAGAAAGCCTGTAAGTCTTGGGATGCTGTCATGCCCCTGGTGGCAGAAACAAGTTTTCTAAAATCCTGATTTCCACTTGAAAGTTCAACTTTTAACTTTGGTAACAAATACTGTCAGCTGTTTCCCTCGAAGCGACAGCCTCTCTTCATTCGTCTTGGAGGAAAATGTCTGCCAAACACCTAAGTCTGATTAACTATAGCTTGTCTGTCAGTCATTCTTTCTACTAAATATGATATTCCATGAAAAAAGGGCCTGTTGGGACCAGCAGTTAGCGTAATGGCTATGTTGCTGGACTCCCATGTAGTCGACCTCGGTTCAAGTCCTGGACCCGGTGGCTTAAAACTCATGCCGGGCACGTGTGCATGCCCGCCCAAGATCCTGAGAGGAGAATGGAGGAGAATGGATTGAGGCATGACCATCTCCCCTGGGGGGGTGATTTCTCGCTTTCTGTCTCTCTGTCTGTCTCTGTCTTTCTGGCAAGCACACACACCCTATAGCGAAAACCTCTCCAAAAAAAAAAAAAAAAAAAAAAAAAAAAAAAGGACCTATTGAACTTGAACTTGTACCTCGAAGAACTGCACAGTGTTGTTCTTGATCTGACGATCATACCCGGCATGCAGCAGAAGTGCTTTATGGTGTTCCTCCCATTTCGTCACACAGGATATTACAAAGACCTGAACCAAGGGCTGAACTTCAATAAATTAACAGTTTTCACTGCTTTTTCAAAGCCACTCTTCAGGGCCGGCAAGTGGCATGGTGGTTAAGGGTGCTGGACTCCCACATGGCTGACCATGGTCCGAGTCCTGGACCTGGCAGCTTGCTTTCTCACTTTCCCTCTCCCTCCCTCTCTAGTCCAATTAAAATAAAATAAATGACTAAAAAAATAAAGTTAAATAAAATAAGTCTTTTTAAAAAAAAGCCACTCTTGGGGCCAGCAGGTGGTGCAGTGACTAAAGGCACTGGATTCCCACATGGCCAACTGTGTTTCGAGTCCTGGACCTGGCAGCTTGCTTTCTCACTTTCCTCTTTCTCTCTCTCTGTCTCTAGTCAAATTAAATAACAACAACAACAACAACAAATGGAATTAAATAAATAAATAATTCTTTATTTAAAAAAGCCACTTTTCAGTAAGACCAGTGGATTTTTTCCCCCATTTTTTTTTTTCTGAGTATGTGGTGGTGAAAAATATAGCAACTACTAGTTCAGGTTAGTGCCACTGCCTTGATTTATGCAAAGGCTGCCACAGTTTTACTGTTGGTGCAAACATCAACCCTGTGAAAAAGACAATGTTTAAGAACCATCTTGGAAATAGTTCTGACCTTGAGTACTCCCTGAGAGGGTCTCAGTAACTCCTTGGGGTCTGCAGATCATACTTGGAGAACTGCTGGTTTAGAGAAATTCTTTTTTTTTTTTCACCATCAGTGTGCATGTGTGCTCACCAGAGAGAAGCAAGGAAAGAGAAAGAGAGAAAGCGGCCCCCATTGGGGTGTGGTCAGGCCTCAATCCTATCTCCTCCATGTCTCTATCCTGTCAGGATTTCGGGCGCACACGGACATATGTCTGGCGTGTTTTTCAAGCCACTGGGGCTGGGATTTGAACTGTGGTCAGAAATGTGAGCTCTGGTTCCCTTGGTTACTAAGCTGTGAGGTCAGTCCCCTAAAGAAATTCTTGCCCAGGTCCACAGGGACAAGTTACGGAAGGTTGATTATAGCATTGTCTGTGGTCATGAGGAGCTGGTGAGACCAAGATGTCTGTCTTATCTCAGAGGAGTAGAAAAGCACAACGTGGTGGATGAGTGTCAGGTCAGACAGAAGTGATCGACAAGATGCACACATAGCAGCATGGAGAGACCTTAAAACGAATGTTGAAGGAAAAAGAAACAGAATATCATCAATGGGTCAGTACCATTTATGAAAATTAAAAGCACATAAATACATACATGTTTTCCAAAGACACTTATACTTCCAAGAACACATATTGACCCATTAGAAAGAGAGTGGGAGTGGGTTTTGGAGATGAAAGGAAAAATAAGATAAAAAAAATTGTAAAGGACCTCACATGGATAAATAACGGTTCACAGAGCAGTGCACTTAACTGACCTTGAGTGCAAACAAGGACTGAACGGGAGACAGAAAATAATCTACGTTTTAAGAAGTCTGATGGCGAAAAGAAGAGGGAATTGCTAGAGAGAGGTCCAGAGAAAGAAGTGGGCAGGGATAGCTGATCTTTGCCTCCTATCAATGTACCCAGCATACTCCATCCAGCCTGGGTTCCCAATGGCCTCCTGGTTTCTGAATTTTACAGAGTAAAGCCTAGGAAGGTAGGGGAGGAGCATTGGAGAACTGACTTCCCACTGGCTGGCTCCCATTTTCTCTGAAAAGTAGGAAATGAGATCATTGTCTAGAAGTGGAGGTTGTGTGTAGTCTGGGTTTGAAGAGCCAGGGAAGGTGTGAAGCAGCTGCTGTAGGGACTAGAAAGAAGTAAAAGTACTTCCAGGCAGCACTGATGGTCCGGCTAGAGATGGAGGGAAGTCTGAGATGGATGGGGGAAACTGAAGAAATGAATGGCTGGGGGGCTGGCAGGTGGTGTGGTGGTTAACGGCACTGAACTCCCACATGGTCGACCATGGTTCAAGTCCCAGACCTGGCAGCTTGCTTTCTCACCCCACCACCACCACCTTCTCTCTCTCTCTCTCTCTGTCCCACTCTGGTCAAATTAAAATAAGTAAAGTTCAATAAAATAATTGTTTTTAAAAGTAAAAAAAAGAGAAATGAATGGATGGTGGCTTTATTTTTTTGTTATTCATTTATTTAGTCAGTCCCTTAGTCAAGAAGTATTTACTGAGTGTCGGTTATGTGCCAATCTACATGGAATACGATAAGGAGTAAAACAGGAAAAGTTTCCATTCTCATGCACCAGCCAGTCCTGTGTGTGTGTGTGTGTGTGTGTGTGTGTGTGTGTGTTTGTGTGTGTGCACATTAAATAAGCACACAAATACTATACAATTATGTCATAAATACTATACAATTATGTCATAAGTAACTGTGATGAAGGAAGAGTACAGGATCCTGAAAGAATATACTGATCAGACTTGATGTAGTGTGGGAGGCCTGTTGATAAACAGAAATTTGCGTCCTCACTATTTATCTATTTATATATTTATCTATTTATTTGGTGCTAGAGGATGTGTGTGCGTCTCAGAGAGACAGAGAGAGGAAAAACAGGAAAGTCCTCGCCCCACTATGGAAAACGGTCATGCTGAAATCCCTTTGTCCCCATCGCCTCCTTTTGGGATTTTGGGTACACATGCGCATGTGCCCAATATGTTTCCCAAGCCTCCAAGGCCAGGACTCAAACAGCACAGTAGGCCATGTGGGATCTAACTACCTTAACCCCCGAGGCCACTGAGCTGACACTGCATTCTTATTTTGTTTTAAGAATTATTTTCTTTAACTTCATTTATTTTGATTTAACTAGAGAGGGACACAGTGAGAGAGAGAGAGAGACACAGAGAAAGAGAGTGAGAAAGCAAGCCACCAGGTTCGGGACTCAAACCGCGGTCAGTCACAGGAGAGTCCAGCGTCCTTAACCACCATGCTATCTGCTGGTCCTTCATTTTTTTTTAAGAATTATTTTGGGGCTGGCATGTGGTGTGGTGGTTAGAGGTGCTAGATTCCCACATAGCCGACCACAGTTTGAGTCCTGGACCTGATGGCTTGCTTTCTCGCTTTCCCTTTCTCTTTCTCCCTGTCTCTCTCTGGTCATGGTAACAATAAGAATAACACATGGAATTAATTAAATAAAATTTTTTTTCAAAAAATAATCATTTTATTTCACTTTATGTGTTTATTTATTTGTTTATTTATTTATTTAGATTTGATCAGAGAAGGGCAGAGCAAGAGAGAGAGAGGAAAAGTGAGAAAGCAAGCCTCCAGGTACAGGACTCAAACCACGGTCAGCCCCTAACCACCATGCCACCTGCCAGCCCCTGCATCCTCATTTTCAATAGCTGCACAGTGTCCAATTACAAGGATGCTCCATAATTTACTTAGCTAGTCCCCTATTGTAAGGAATGTCTAATTTTCCATCTTTTTCTTCACATCATAACCAATGTTTCTTTTAAGAATTATTTATGTTTAAATTTTATTTATTCATTCATTTGTTTTAATTTGACCAGAGAGACACACACACAGAGAAAGAGAAAGCGAGATAGCAAGCCACCAGGTCCAGGACTCAAACCATGTTGGCCATGTGAGAACATCCAGTGCCTTAACCACAGCTCCACCTGCTGGTCCCCCCATAACCAATGTTTTGATTTACATCTGTGTACATGCATCTTTGAGCACTCATTTGATTATTTCCTTATGTATGCATTTCAAAAAGGAGAACTGCCAGGTCAAGGGATATACATTTTTGTTATGTTTTTGTTTTTGTTTTTGTTTTTGCTATAGGGTGTGTGTGTTCGCCAGAAGAGAGAGACAGTGAGGGAAAGTGAGAAATCATCCCTCGGGGGCATGACCATGCCACAATCCCTTCACTTTCATTCTCCTCTCAGGATTTTGGGTATGCATGCACACATGCTCAGCGTATTTTCTGAACTGCCATGTCTGCAACTCGAACCATGTAGTCAGCCAGGTAGGATCTAGCTGCTTTAACTACCACGCCATCTTGCTGTTCCCAGGATACACACATTTTGGTATTTTGAAACATTTTGCCAAACTGTCCTGCAAAATGGTTATACTGATTTACAAGGAAAAAATGTCTGCTTAAAAAAGGGATTGGGGGGAACCAGCAGTTAGCCTAATGGCTATGTCGCTGGACTCCCATGTAGTCGACCACGGTTCGCGTCCTGGACCTGGTGGCTTAAAACTCATGCCGGGCACGTGTGCGTGCATGCCCAAGATCCCGAGAGGAGAATGGAGGAGAAGGGATTGCGGCGTGACCATCCCCCCTGGGGCGTGATTTCTTGCTTTCTGTCTCTCTGTCTCTCTCTGTCTGTCTGGCGAGTGCACGCGCCCTATAGCGAAAACCTCTCCCCCCCAAAAAAAAAGGGGTTGGGGCCGGCAGGTGGCGTGGTAGTTAAGGTGCTAGATTCCCACATGGCCGACCATGGTTCGAGTCCTGAACCTGGAGCCTTGCTTCTCACTCTCCCTCTCTCTTACTTTATCTCTCTGATCAGACTGAAGAATAATAATAAATAAATTAAATAAATAATCATTTAAAAATAAAAAGGGGGGTTAATGGGCCAGCCAGGGAGCGTGGTGGTTAAGGCAGCTGTATCCCACATGGCAGAGTATGCAATTTGAGTCCTGGGCCTGGTAGCCTGGAAAATACACCAAGTGCATGTGCGTGGGTACCCGAGATTCCAAAAGGAGAATGGATACAAAATTACGGCCTGGTCATCCTCCCTGGGGAGTGATTTCTCACTTTCCTTCTCTTTCTAGAAAGCCCATGCGCCCTATAGCAAAAACTTGAAAAAAACAATGGGGGCAGGTGGCCCTGTAGAGAGTTAATGGTGGTCAGATCTAAGTGGCAAAACTTCTGGCCCAGCCGCAACAGCACATGCTGGACACTGGTATTTTTCAGGCTGAGGCCACACAAGAGGCCTAGGTTGGATTCCTGGCCCATCCAAAAAGCTGGACATAGTGCCATGTGCCTTAGTTCTAGCTACCTGGAAGGCTGAGGCAGGAAGATCAGGACACTGAGAGACTCTGGCTAAAACACCACAGGCATGCGCATGAATAGGAAAAAAACTCTCTAAAGATTTTTTCTTTTTCATATTTTCTAATTTTTCTATTCTAAGTACTCTAGTTTATATGAGTTGGTCATTTTCTTAAGGATTTATTTTGTTTATTCATTTATTTTAATTTGACCAAAGAGAGAGACACGGGGGGGGGGGGGGGGGAGGTGAGAAAACAAGCTACCAGGTCCAGGACTTGAACCGTGGTAGCTTGTTTAGCCATGTGGGAGTGTCCAGCACCTTAACCACCACGCCACCTGCTGATCCCCTATATGTGTTAGCCATTTAAAAATATGTTTGGGGACCAGAGGTTAGCGTAATGGGTATGTCTCTGGACTCCCGTGTAGTCTACCATGGTTTAAGTCCTGGACCCGGCAGCTTAAACTCATACTGGGCACGTGTGCGTGCATGCCCAAGATCCAGAGAGGAGAATGGAGGAGAAGGAATTGCAGTGTGGCCATCCCCCTAGGGGGTGATTTCTCACTTTCTGTCTCTCTCTGTCTTTCCAGCAAGCACACGCGCCCTATAGCAAAAACCTCTCAAAAAAAAAAAAAAAAAAAGAAAAGAACAGCAATGATTATTAAGATCTTCAGTATTGTGGTATTGTGAGAGAACTGACTAGAAAAAGCATGAGGCAACTTTTGGGAATGATGAAGAAGTTCTATATCTGGATTGTGCTGGTGGATAAGTGCTATTTATCAAAATGCATACTGCAAATGAAAATCTCTTCTGCAAGTATCATAGACATGAATGTAAAGGCCAAAAAAAAGTGGTTTTTTTTTATGAAATATCACAGGAGAACACATTTATAGATTTAGCCACGTAAAAACAAAACACAAAAAGTACTGACCATAAAGAAACGAACATACTAATTGGACTAAATTAAACTTAAAAACTATCATTCGTCAAAAATAACTATATCATTCAGACAATGAAAAGGTAACTCAAAGAGTGGGAAAAGATTCTATCATCTATCTATTTTGCTGTCTTCAACAATTAAGTCAAATCCAGAATATACATGCATTCTTCAAATTAAGGAAAAAGGTAGATAAAATACAATAGAAAATAAGCAAAAAATTTGAATAGCTACTTCACATAAGAAGATATTCAAATAACTAATAGACATAAAAATGTTCAAATTCAATTGATTCCAATGAAGTACAAATTTAAAGTGTTTTGTCTCTCTGCATATATATATATATCTGTTGATGATATATGGTAATATCTTTGACTGGACTAATATACAGTGTATCCATGTGAGAAAATCTATTTTTATGCTGTTAAGATATACAGTGATTGAATGTTAAAAAGTAAGAAAATAAAAGAAAGAAGAGAACTTAAAGAGAAAAAATGGGGACCAGCAGTTAGCATAATGGCTATGTCACTGAACTCCCACGTAGTCGACCGCGGTTCGAGTCCCGGACCCGGTGGCTTAAACTCACGCTGGGTGCGTGTGCGTGCGTGCCCAAGATCCCGGGAGAAGAATGGAGGAGAAGGGATTGTGGCGTGGCCATCCCCCCTGGGGGGTGATTTCTCGTTTTCTATCTCTCTGTCTCTCTCTGTCTGTCTGGCGAGCGCATGCGCCCTATAGCAAAAACCTCTCCAAAAAAAAAAAAAAAAGAGAGAGAGAGAAAAAATGTATTTATTAATTAATAAAGTCACTTTATTTTTAAAGGCTACATGATATTCCACAGTTATTTAGGCTATTTCCATTATTTTGCCATTACAAAAAAGCATGTATTATTTATTTAACATCAACAATAATAGAATTAGTTAGGTTTTGAAAAAGAGATCATCTACTGGAGTTAGAATATGTTAGTTAGGGGATGGCAGGTGGAGTGGTGGCTAAGAGCACTGGACTCTCACATGGCTGACTGTGGTTCAAGTACCAGACCTGGTGACTTGCTTTCTCACTTTTCTTCTCTGCATCTCTCTCTCGTCAAATTAAAAAAATAATAATAATAATAAATAAAATAATCCTTAAAAAAAGGAATATGCTGGCTAATAGGAATAAAAAGACTACATTTTGGGACCAGCAATAACATAATGGTTATGTCTCTGGACTCCCATGTAGTTGACCATGGTTCGAGTCCTGGACCCAGCGGCTTAAAACTCACGCCGGGCACATGTATGTGCATACCCTAAGATCTGGAGAAGAGAATGGAGAAGAGATTGTGGTGTGGCCATCCCCCTTGGGGGAGTGATTTCTAGCTTTCTGTCTCTCTGTCTCTCTGGCAAGTGCACACGCCCTGTGGCAAAAATCTCTCTCTCAAAAAGAAAAAGACATCTTTTTCAGCATCTCCAGAAAAATGATTTTAGTTTTAAGGTTTGGAACACTCTTAATACTATTAAGCCGTTGATTTACCTTCAGCTGTGCATCTAAGAACTGGTCGTGCCTCTCTGTTATTTGCCTTGAAAGGTTAAGGCCAAATTTGGGACCCACATGTACCAAGCAGAGACTTCTTGACATTCACTTTCTGTTACTACTTCCTCACTAGTTATCCTTGTTTTTTTTCCCTTTGCTTCATCTTTCTCCCTTACATCTAATTTAGGCTCTTTCCAAATCTTGGGTGTCTCTTCATAAGCCACTTTAAATCCTTTTTGGGATAAGTCAAAGTGTAATTTTTTTTTTTTTTAACCAAAATCGAGCTAAATACTTGGGTCTCTCTCGGACACAGTCCTCCAGAGGCATAGGCAAGACGCAAGCAGAAAGATGCCTTAAGAAAACAACAAAAATCTAATTGGAGGTCAATCGATTTCTAGGCTACGTGCGTCAAAGCTGAGATCTTCTGCTTCCAAACACGCTAAGCAATTTAGCGCTCGTGTTCCCATGGCAACCGTGCCGGCTCGGTGGAGAAGATGCGGCAAGCCTGGTCTGGCGGTTGCTGGGGGAACTCGGGCTGCTGGCCGCGTGACTTCGCTCAAGTCTGAGAGTTTGGATGCTCCAGAACTTTCCATTAACTAGAAGCTCTGCATGTGGACCTAACTGGAAATGGAGTTGCTGAGGAGAGAGAAAAAGTGTACACTGGAAGCCCGGCGACAGCTAGGGAGCCTCCAATACATGAAGTTGGTGCCTTCTTTTCCTCCTCCTCTCTCCCCTGCTAAGAAGGGGGTTAGGAAGCAAGAGATAAGGACTTCAGGGGAAAGGATCTGCCCCAGCTGTCTTTTCAAAAGGGCTGAAAGAGGGGCTGGCAAGTGGCGTGGTGGTTAAGGGCGCTGGACTCCCACATGGACGACCATGGCTCGAGTCCCGGACCTGGTGACTTGCTTTCTCACTTTCTCCCTCTCTGTTCCTCTCTGGTCAAATTAAAATACATAAATAAAGTTAAATAAAATAATTCTCAAAAAAGAAAAACAGAAGAGGAAAAGGTTGGCTTCATTATCATATTCAAAGTACCAGCCTAATTGATTGCTTTGAGTCTCCAGTGAAAAGGTTGTAGTGACCTCTGGGGGAGGGGGTGCCCAGAGGCAAGACAAGGGGATCTCAAAGGGACTAGAATGGGGTGAGGATGATGAATGTCACCCTTACCACTCTGAGGAGAATATAGATGAATTTATCTGATTTGGGAGGAGACAAGACTTTCTAAGCATAAAAAGCACTAAAGAAAATGCAGGCGCATTTGGCAGTATCTTTTTTATTTTTGAGAGTTTTTTTTGCTATAGGGCGCGTGCGCTTGCCAGACAGACAGAGACAGAGGGACAGAAAGTGAGAAGTCACCCCCCCAGGGGGGATGGCCACACCGCAATCCCTTCTCCTCCATTCTCCTCTCGGGATCTTGGGCACGCACGCACACGCTCCTGACGTGAGTTTTAAGCCACCGGGTCTGGAACGCGAACCACAGTCGACTACATGGGAGTCCAGTGACATAGCCATTATGCTAACTGCTGGTCCCTTGGCAGTATCTTTTTTAAAGTTTATTTGTTTCTTGAGAGTGAGAAAAAAACCCCAGCAGGGTCTTCATGTGCCATTCACCCCCATCCTCAGCCAGCCTGGCTCATGGGTACGTGTGTGTGTGTGTGTGTGTGAGTGTGTGTGTGTGATCAGCATGAACAGAGAGGCCTCAGGATGTGAACCCAGGATTTTCCTATGTTGTGTTACCACTGTGCCAGTCTGACCCCCTGGAAACATCATTTAAAAATAAGTTATGGGGCTGGCAGGTGGTGTGATGGATAAAGCGCTGGACTCCCACTTGGCCAACAGTGGTTCGAGCCCCAGACCTGTGGCTTGAAACTCACACTGGGTACATGTGTGTGTGTGCCCCAAATCTGGGAGGAGACTGGAGACGAAGGGATTGCAGCGTGGCTGTCCCCACTAGGGGATGATTTCTCACTTTCCCTCTCTATGTCTCGCTCTCCCTCTCTCCGGCAAGCACACACACCCTATGACAAAAAACCTAAATAAATAAAAAGTTAGTAGATAAACCAAAGCGCAATAAAGCAAACATCAGAGATAATATAGCAAACTGAGAAAGAGATATTTGCAGCCTAGCCCAGACAAAGGCTGATATTTTTGCTTGTATAAAGAGATTTAAATAGCTCTTTTCCAATAAGTAAAAAGACACACATATATTACTTTTCTAATCAGAAAAACACCACTGTGCTTAAGAAAGGAGACCAGAACACATCATTCTCTGAAAGGGAAGCTATTCAGAATCACAGAATTAGGGCCAGCTGGTGGCATGGTGGTTAAGGCAGCTGGATCCCACCTGGCTGTTTGCGTGGTTTGAATCCAGACCCAGAAGCTTGAAAAACATGATGTTTTGTGTGTGTGTGTGTGTGTGTGTGTGTGTGTGTACACCCAAAATCCTGAGGGGAGAATGGGGAAGGAATTATGATGTGGTATTCCCCTCTACTCTCACAGGGGGTTTTCCTCTCTCTCTCTCTCTCTCTCTCTCTCTGTCTCTCACCGGCAAGCGCAATGTGCCCCTTAGCAAATTAAAAAAAAAATCACAGAATATGGATTAGTTCAGACAATGCAAAAGTGGCCCAGGGAAGAGATAGCTTGAAATTGGGCCATCAGGTGACATGGTGGTTAAGGCACTGGATCCCACATGGCTGACTGTGCAGTTTGAGTTTCAGCCCTAGCAGCTTGAAAATCACGTTGGGTACATGTGTGTGCATGCCCCAAATCCTGAGAAGAAACTGAAGGAGAAAGGACTGTGATGCGGCCATCCCCTCTAGGGGGGGATTTTTTACTTTCCCTTTCTCTGTCTCTCTGTTTCTCTCTGGTGAGTGAATACCCCCTAGAACAAAAAATAAAAACCAAACCAAAACAAAACTCATTACAACAGTCTAAAAGCATTCACTTTAGAACAACTTGTCAAAATGGTACTGATACCTGTCACTGACATATGCAGGCAGGAGGGCTCTGCTGCCCCTACAGTGTAGAGAGAGAACATGCCGCAGCATTTCCTTGAGGGGAGGGCTACGAAGTGTGCTTATATATTTTATTTATTTACTTATTTATTTTTGGAGAGGTTTATGCTATACGGTCCATGCACTTGCCAGAAAGACAGAGAGAGACAGAAAGACAGAAAGTGAGAAATCACCCCCCAGGGGGGATAGCCACATCACAATCCCTTCTCCTCTATTCTCCTCTCGGGATCTTGGGCACACACATGCGCCCGGCGTGAGTTTAAGCTACTGGGTCCCGGACTCGAACTGCGGTCAACTATATGGGAGTCCAGTGACATAGCCATTTTGCCATCTGGTGGCCCCAAAGTATGCCTATATAGCAGAGTATCCAGCCAGTGGAGAGCCTGGCCCAGAGTAAGCAAGTGCTCAGTGAGGCCTTGCTGAAGAGTCTGTGAGGTTTGCATCAGGATGGACAAGTCCTTAATGGAGTCTCTACTTCCGAACAGCCTTCAAAGAACTCATCTACCCTGTTAGAGACCTCCCTACGAACCATCATGACTGTCTATCCCAACTCCAGGTTCTTCAAAGAGGAAGCTGATCTGTGTTCTGTAGATAGTAGGACTATTAATTTTTTTAAGAGAGATTTTTGCTATACGGCATATGCACTTGCTAGAGACAGAGAGAGATAAAAAGTGAGAAATCACCCCCCAGGGGGATGGTCATGCCACAATCCCTTCTCCTCCATTCTCCTCTCGGGATCTTGGGCATGAACACACACACGCCAGCGTGAGTTTTAAGCGGCCAGGTCCGGGACTCAAACCACGTTCGACTACGTGGGAGTCCAGCGATGTAACCATTACACCATCTGTTGATCCCAAGGACTATTCATTCCTCCAGAAATATTGCTTGAGATTCATTAACTGCTAGAAAGGAGATGGGAGTGGAGGAGTGGATCCCAAAACAAGGAGCTTATGACAAAGAGTTTCCAGTTTACTGGGGGAGAAAATAGACAACTTGTGAAAAAAGTAGCTTTGCAGAGGGCCTGCTAGATGCTATGGTGGTTAGGAAGGCTGGATCCTACATGGCCAGCTGCACGGCAGTTTGAGGGATATGCTGGGCACATGTGTGTGCATATCCAGGGTCTCCAGAGCAGAGTAGAGGTGAAGGGCTGGTAGTGTGACCATCCATCCGCCCCTGAGCGGGGTGTGTGGGGGGGAGCAATTTCTCGTTTTCCCTCTCCATCTCTCTCTCCAGCAAACACTTGCCTCTTCTAGCAAATTAAAAAGCAAACGAAAACCAGAAAAGTAGCTTTTGAGGTGGGCTTTGAAGGTTGGATAGGCATTCTATATTTTGAGATATAGTCAGGGAGGATGTGAGGATTGAAAGTGAAGGCAGGGCTGGCTCTGGGGCCTGGTGGTTAAGGCAACTGTTGATAGATCCCACAAAGCCAATTGCACAGTTCAAGACCCAGATCTGGTGGCTTGAGAAACATGCTGGGTGTATGTGCATGTGTGCCCAAAATCCTGAAAGGAAGGAGAAGTGGAGAAGGGTTTGTGTTGTGACCATTTCTCATGGAAGGTTGCTTTTGCCTCTCTCTCTCTCTCTCTCTCTCTCTGGCAAGTGCAAAGGTTCTCTGGGAAAGAGAAAGAAGAAAGAAAGAAAGAAAGAAAGAAAGAAAGAAAGAAAGAAAGAAAGAAAGAAAGAGAGAGAGAGAGAGAGAGAGAGAGAGAAGGAAGGAAGGAAGGAAGGAAGGAAGGAAGGAAGGAAGGAAGGAAGGAAAGAAGAAAGGAAGGAAGGAAGGAAAGAAGTAAAAGAAAGAGAAAGAAATGAAAAGGGAAGAAAAGAAAGGAAGGAAAGAAAAAAGAAAGGAGAGAAGGAAAGGCGAAGGCAAAGGCATGTGCGTGGTGACATGCTCTCTCAGCCCTTTTCGGCTTTGCCAGTCTATGATTCTGAACTTCAGCCCTTGTCCTCAGCAATAATACCTCTGGGAAATCATGGATTTTGATATGCTGATTATACTTTTCTCTAATATATAGAAAAAAATAGTGTATAAGCTTTCAAATAAAAAGTTCATCCATACTTCTTGCAGTCATTTAATCAGTGTATTATCATATTTTGGGAAACTGTGCCAAAAGTAATAAGGAGCCACTGAGGGCTCTGTCCCCAGAATGGAGAAGATTGGAGGAGGAGAGTAGGGAGGCCAGTAACCTGGTCAAGAGACTACTGTAAGATTCCATTGAGAGAGAGGATGGGGCCCTCAACTCAGAAGAAATGGCCTAGAAGCCTGGGGTGTGTGGGCAGACGTGACTGATTAGACCAGAGAGCAGGCTCCGAATTCCTGGTTCGGTGCACTCAAATCCTAATGAGGCAGGGCTCACATTCAGAGCTGGGCTGTTACGTTCTTCTCAACATGGAAGGGTATTGTTTTCCATTTCCCTTCCCCAATTTGGGACATATTGTTATGGATGTTTAAACAAGGTGCCAATCTGACTGGGCAAAGGCAGGAAACTTTTCCACACAGGAAAAGCTTTCATCAGATCCCTGTTGCCTTTTGCAAATGGAAATCAAGTCTCCCCCTACAGAGGGCACAAGGGCTGGTCACAGCAGCACCATCAACAGGTGTTAATGAGAGAACAAATCCCCTTTTTCAGTTAGCAGCCCGCCAGGGAGTCTACAGAGGGGCTGGGATGGGGGTGGGGAGCAGGTGGGTGATCCGTTCTTGCCTGAGCAGCAAAGAATGAAAGCCCAGACAGAGGAGTGGCTCCAGAGAGGCCTCCATCTGCCTTTTCCATTTGCAACCTGGAGGGGGGCCTTCCCTCCTCACAAACTGGAAGCTTACACATTTGAAAACCATCAGGGTTCTCAGCCTGAGTTGGACAGGCCAGGTGAGAGTGTCCTGTGTTCACGTGGAGGCTCCAGAGAGGAACATGGAGGGAGATAGACTAGAAGGAGAAGGAGAGGGGTGGACCAGAAAGCAACAAACCCACCTCCTTCATCTGAGACCCTCATGTGGTTCCAGAAATCATGTGGCCTCCCACGCACCTCCCAGGGCAGTGGGCCTAGAGGTCACAGGCACCTGGCCTCCTGGCCCCTCTGTAACTAGACTGATATATGATTCTTCTCCCTCTACCCTCCAAGTCTGTCAGTGCCCGACCTTTCATGCAAGCAAAGTCACCGTAGCCCATACTGAGTGCCAGACAGCAGGGACAGAACCTGAGAATTGGGCATCCAGGCAGTCAGGCATGCCTGGGAGGGCCTAGGGCACAGCTTTCTCAGAGGATGCTGAGAAGCGCCTCAGACACTGGCTCAGACACTGCTCAGTGCCGGCACAGGGTAAGCCTGCACAGGGGACTTCAAAAAGTGTGGAGAAAAATGGAGTTAAAGTACAAGTTTATTTTGGTGCAAACTTTTTGAAATTCATGCATAGGTTTCTGTAATGTACAATTTTCATGAACTTTTTTTTTTAGAGCTTTTCTTTTTTTTCTTTTTTGGAGCGGTTTTTGCTATAGGGTGTGTGTGCTCGCCAGAAAGACAGAGAGAGACAGAGACACAGAAAGTGAGAAATCACCTGCGCCTGGCGCGGGTCTGGGACTCGAACAACAGTCGACTACATGGGAGTCCAGCGACATAGCCATTATACCAACTGCTGGTCCCTTCATGAACTTTTTGAAGACCCCTTGTATTCATTTAGTTTGTTATAGAATTTTTTTTAAAAAAATTCTAAGGCTTTTGCAATAGGGCATGTGCACTCACCAGAGAAAGAGAGAGAGAAAGTGAGAAATCACCCCCCACAGGGGATGGCCACACCTCATTTCCTTCTCCATTCTCTTCCTGAGATTTTGGGCATGCACACACATGTGCCTGGCATGATTTTCAAGCTGCCATGCTCAGAACTCGAACTGTGATCAGCCATGTGACAGTCCAGTGCCTTAACCACTATGTTCCACATGCTGCCCCCTCGCTTTTTTTTTGAGAGGTTTTTGCTATAGGGTGCATGCGCTCACCAGACAGACAGAGAGAGACAGAGAGACAGAAAGCGAGAAATCACCCCCCAGGGGGGATGGCCACACCGCAATCCCTTCTCCTCCGTTCTCCTCTCGGGATCTTGGGCATGCACGCACACGCACCCGGCATGAGTTTAAGCCACCGGGTCCGGGACGCGAACCGCGGTCGACTACATGGGAGTCCAGCGACATAGCCATTACACTCACTGCTGGTCCCACCCTCCTCGCTTTTTAAACATTTATTTATCTACCTATTTGTTGTGATTTTCAAGCCGCCCCAAGGTCCAGGACTTAAACTGCAGTTGGTCATGTGGAAATACAGCACTTTGACCACCATGCCACCCACTGCCCCTCCACTTTTCTTTTTTTAAAATTTGCCAGAGGGCACATGTGCTCACCAAAGAGAGACACAGAGAGGGAGAAGGAGAAAGCACCAATGGGATGTGATGATGCTGTAATCCTCCCTTCTCCATCTTTCCACCCTGTTACAATTTTGGGCACACAGGCACCCAACATGTCTCTCAAGCATCCCAGGGCTGGGACTCGAACCATATGGTCATCCATGTGGGATCCAAGTGCCTCAACCTCTGGGCCAAGGAGCTGGCCCTGTTTGTTTGTTTTTGAGAGACAAGTCTCACTATGTCATCCACACTGGCCTTGAACCTGTGATACTCCTGCCTCAGCCTTCTGAATAGTTGGGATTACAGGCATACAATAATGGTTTCCACCTTTGTTAAAGGAATTCTAAGCAACAAGAGAAAATGAGTCATGTGGACCAAACTTTCTTTTTTCTTTTTATGGAGAGGTTTTTGCTATAGGGCGTGTGCGCTCACCAGACAGACAGAGAGAGACAGAGAGACAGAAAGCAAGAAATCACCCCCCAGGGGGGATGGCCATGCCACAATCCCTTCTCCATTCTCCTCTCAGGATCCTGGGCATGAACGCACATGTGCCCAGCATGAGTTTAAGCCACTTGGTCTAGGACTCGAACTGCAGTCGGCTATATGGGAGTCCAGTAACATAGCCATTACACTAACTGCTGGTCCCGACCAAACTTACTTTCCAAGCATTAAAGTCAAGAGGCTAAGAGGCTTTATGTCTGATTGTATAAGCTACTGGGATAAATACTCTAATAAAGGGATAAATTCTGTATAAAGTATAGTGAGAGCTAAGGGGGGGGGGGGGCTTTACCTAGAGCTTTTTTTATTTTTTAAAGATTTTTGCTATAGGGTATGTGCACTTTCCAGAGAGACAGACAGAGATAGAGAGACAGAAAGTGAGAAATCACCCCCCCCCCCCCAGAGGGCATGGCCATGCCACAATCCCTTCATCTCTGTTTTCCTCTTGGGATTTTGGGCACATACACACATGTGCCCAGAGTGATTTTGAAGCCGCTGGGTCTGGGACCTGAACCATGGTCAGCCATACAGGAGTCCAGCGATGTAATTGCTACATCATTTGTTGGTCCCAAGAAGGAGATCTTTTTTCTTCTTCTTTTTTTTTTTTGAACAGGTTTTTGCTATAGGGTGCATGCGCTCGCCAGAAAGAGAGAGAGAGAGACAGAGAGACAGAAAGCAGAAATCAACCCCCAGGGGGGATGGCCACACCACAATCCCTTCTCCTCCATTGTCCTCTCAGGATCTTGGGTACGCACGCACATGTGCCTGGTGTGAGTTTAAGCCACCGGGTCCGGGACACAAACTGCGGTCGACTACATGGGAGTCAAGTGACATAGCCATTACGCTAACTGCTGGTCCACCAAGAAGGAAATCTTAAATAAGTATGACCTGGCAGTGATATGGGAGAAGCAAAAGAGAGGAGGGCTGGGTAGGAGGTGATCATGCGGCATGCAGTGTCTAGGACACTCAGTTGCTGTGAGAGGGGAAGGGCAGAGTGAGAAATGTTGATAGGGATGTAGGGAAATACGTTCTTTCATACATTACTGGTGGAACTGTAAATCGGTACAGTCATCTTTTTTTTTTTTAGAGAGATTTTTGCTATAGGGCATGTGCGCTCACTGGAGAGACAGAGACAGAGAGGAACAGAAAGCGAGAAATCAGCCCCCAGGGGGTTGGCCATGCCACAACCCCCTCTCCTCCATTCTACTCTTGGGTTCTTGGGCATACATGCACATATGCCTGGCATGAGTTTTAAGCCCCCAAGTTCAGGACTCAAACCACTGTCAACCATGTGGGAGTCCAGCAATGTAACCGTTATGCCATCTGCTGGTCCCAGGTGCAGTCATCTTAAAGAGCAATTAATTGCAATATTTGCATATACCTCTCAACCCAGCAATCTGACTTCTAGGTATATACAGTTGAAAATTTCTATTTGTGCATGGAGAAATATGTACAAGAATGTTCGCTACAGAATAGTTGGTAATGGCAAAAAATAGAAACAACCTGGGCCAGCCCGTGACATGGTGGTTGAGGCAGCTGGATCTCCACATGGCTGACCACGCAGGTTCTTGTCCCAGACTTGGCAGCTTGAGAAACACACTGGGCACCTGTGCGTGCGTGCCCAAAATCCTGAGAGGAGGGAGAAATGAAGGAGAAGGGACTGCAGCATTTCTCCACGGGAGGTGCAAAGGCGCTTGGAAAGTAATTGCACCTATGTTCGTCACATGAGAAACAGCTCATCCCCACAGGGTGTGCAAAGAACAGAATGAAAGTGGCAGGTCCAGCCTTTGCTTTCTCTCTCTCTCTCTCTCTCTCTCTCTCTCTCTCTCTAGCACATGTGCTCTCTGGCAAACTTTTTAAAAAATAGAAATAACTTACATTTCTGTCAATAGGGGATTAGAGAAATAGTTGTTTTTGTTGTTGTTATTTTTGTTTTCTTTTAGGTTTTTGCCATAGGGCATTTGCACTTATCAGAGAGAAATGGAGAGAGGAAAAGTGAAAAATCACCCCCCAGAGATGATGGCCACACTGCCATCCCTTCTCCTTCACTCTCCTCTTGAGATTTTGTGCTTGCATGCACACATGCCTGGAGTGACTTTCAAGCTGCCAGGTCCAGGGCTTGAACCTCGGTCAGCCATGTGGGAGTCCATACCACCTGCTGGCCCCCAGATAAATAAATTTTGTTTTCTTATGGTATATTGTACATTGGATCTTCAGAAAGTTTGTGGGAAAATCAGAGTTTATTTTGGTGCAAAAAGATAACATCCATGTACAGTTTTTTTAAAAATAATTACTTCATTTAACTTTATTATTTACTTATTTTAATTTGACCAGAGAGAGACAGAGAGAGAGCAAGAGAGAGAGGGAAAGTGAGAAAGCAAGCTGCCAGGTCTGGGACTCGAACCATGTCAGCACCCTTAACCACCACACCACCTGCCAGCCCCATGTACAGTTTTTTTTATAATACACATGTTCAGTGAACTTTTTGTAGCCTCCTCCTATACCAGTTAACACGAACAAACTGCATATATAGGTATAAAAGGAATAAATACCAAAAAATATAATACTGAGCAAAAAAATAAATTTTACAAAGTTATTTGACATAGAATGATATCACTTATAACACATTTTAAACGCTCAAAGATGAACACCACACCCCACTTAGGGACACGGAAGCAGGGCTGGCTGAGACACACATCACAGTCAGGATGATGAAGAATAGGGTGGTGGGACCAGCAGTTAGCGTAATGGCTATGTCGCTGGACTCCCACACAGTCGACCGTGGTTCGAGTCCAGGGCCCGGTGGCTTAAACTCATGCTGGGCGCGTGTGCATGTGTGCCCAAGATCCTGAGAGGAGAATGGAGGAGAAGGGATTGATCCCCCCTGGGGGGTGATTTCTCTCTTTCTGTCTATTTATCTCTGTCTGTCCGGCAAGTGCACGTGCCCTATAGCAAAAACCTCTCAAAAAAAAAAAAAAAAAAAAAAAAGAATAGGGTAGAGGCGGAGTGGGGAGAGCTCCGGGACTTGGGTGGAACCTGTAACATTTCATTTTACAAGAAAAAAGTCTCAGGCAAACATGACACACATGTTATCATTTGTTCATTTTGGTATGTAGGTTGTTATATTATTTTTTGACTTTCTTTTTCTTAGCATTTCTAAGTAAAAAACAAAAACACCATGCAGGTGGCATGGTATTTGAGGTGCTGGACTCCCACATGGCTGACTGCAATTTGAGTCCTGGACTTGGTGGCTGGCTTTCTCACTTTCTCTCTCTCTCTCTCTCTCTCTCTCTCTCTCTCTCTCTCTCTCTCTCTCTGTCTCTCTCTGGTGAGTACTTGTGCCCTATAGAAAATTAAGAAATAATAATAAAAAAAAGGAAAAGGGCGTCCAGCAGACTGGCGCCCAACGGGGGGGAAAGATGAAAGAGACAAAGCTGGTCATTGCCACATCTAGCAAATAGAAGCCCACAGACCCTTATGGAAGGACACCTAAGTTCATGATCAGGGAAAATGACCCCATAGTTCCTTATACAGGCCATATCTCAGAGCGTGGACTCAGTGCCACCCTTGCCCCTACTATCTTTGTTGACTCTCAGTCAAGAAAACAATAAATAACTAGTGCACAAAAGTAAGCCAAGGTCGGGAACCAGCAGTTAGCGTAATGGCTATGTCGCTGGACTCCCACGTAGTCGACCGCGGTTCGCGTCTCGGACCCGGTGGCTTAGAACTCACGCCAGGCGCGTGTGTGTGCGTGCCCAAGATCCCGAGAGGAGAATGGAGGAGAAGGGATTGCGGCGTGACCATCCCCCCTGGGGGGTGATTTCTCGCTTTCTGTCTCTATGTCTCTCTCTGTCTGTCTGGCGAGCGCACGCGCCCTATAGCAAAAAAACCTCTCAAAAAAAAAAAAAAAAAAAAGTAAGCCAAGGTGGAAAACAATGATTCGGAGTTCTTTCCAGGCCTGAGTGCAAAGGCGCTTGGAAAGTAATCACACCTATATTCTTCGCATGAGAAACAGGTCATCCCTGCAGGGTGTGCAGAGAACAGAGTGAACGTGGCAGGTCCAGCCTTTGCCAGGGATGGGAGGGGGCCTTCCGGAGAGGAGGAGAGAGCGCTTTCATGGCCTAAGACCAAGAGAGGATGGTGAAATCAAAGAAACAGAAACCTGCTGGAACTAGGACTGAGGCTTCAAGAGGATTTATTTGTGCCTCCTTTGTTACCTGCTGTGACCCCAGTACCTGAAATAAATTGCCCAGCACATAGTAGATGCTCAGTAAATGTGTGTCAAGTGAGTGAAAGGGAACAGTGAGCAGCACGGAATGGAAGGGAAGGGCCTTCAGTCCCCAGCTCTCTATCATTTTGACAGCTCAAGTGACTAGATTTTATTGGACAGTTTTTTTTGTTGTTGTTGTTATAGGTTGCGTGCGCTCCCCAGAAAGACAGAAAGCGAGAAATCATCCCCCGGGTCGGGGGGTGGCCACGCCGCAATCCCTTCTCCTCCATTCTCCTCTCGGGATCTTGGGCATGCATGCACACGTGCTCAGCATGAGTTTAAGCCACTGGGTCCAGGGCTCGAACTTCGGTAGACTACACAGGAGCCCAGCGACATAGCCAGTATATTAACTGCTGGTCCCAAGCGACTAGATTTTCGATGTGCCAAAGCAGGCACTCAGGATGTTCCCAGAGAATCTATATCACTGCCTGAGGTAGGAGCTGGAGACTGGGACTGAGACACTGGCAGAAAAGGGGATGGTCTTAGAGAGAAGTGAGGCTCTGGGAAGAATAAAGAGCCAGGAGGCCAGAAATGCGCCTTAAAAAGGGAAAATTTGGGGCCAGCAAGTGGCATGATGGTTCAGGTGTTGGCCTCCCACATGGCTGACCATGGTTCAAGTCCTGAACCTGGCAGCTTACTTTCTTACTTTTCCCCTCTCTCTGTCTCTCTTTGGTGAGTGCATGTGTCCTATAGCAAATTTAATAATAATAATAATAATAATAAATAAGATTAAATAAATAATTCTTTAAAAAAAATCTGCACAGGTAGGAACAGATGTGGGGAAGGGGTTTTTGGAGGCACAACGTATAATAGTGGAAATAAAGAATGGAGAGGTGTCTCACCTCTACTGGGCACTGTTAGGCCTTAAGGCACCTTTGTGCGAATTGAAGAGAGGTGCCCCTTCTGTTACATACACAGCTCGGAGAGCTGTGATATGTCTGAGAGAATAAGAAATAAGCAGCCTAGGATGTAGGGCTTGACTATTAGATTTTGTTTTCTTTAGTTTTTATTATAGGGTGCATGTGCTTGTCAGAGACAGAGAGAGAGAGAAAGAGAGAAATCACCCCACCCCGGCGGGGGGGGGGGGGGAGAATGGTGACTCTGTAATCCCTTCTCCTCCATTCTGACATGCCCAGCATCATTTTTTTTTTCCAACCTGCCAGATCCAGGACTCAAACTATGGAGTCTGTCATATGGGATCCAGCACTTTAACCGCCATACCACTTGCTGGCTCTCGCTATCGGATCTTGAGCTGGGTCTCAGTCTCCACTCACTTGACTGTCATTGCCCTGTGCACAACCTGCAGAACTGCACACACAGCCCTGGCCCTCAGACTGGCATTCTGGGTAACCAGGTTTTTTCTAGAGTTCCATCTTTCTGCAGCCATTGTCACCTGCTGGGGAAACTGCCACCACCTGGCTGCCATCCCCGCTTCACAGCCCTTGCCAATCCACTTTACCCTGGACCACAGTAGGACCTTCCTTGGCAGGAAGTTTCCATTGAGCCAGCAGACAGCACTCAGTTCTTGGATGAATTTTGAATGTTATTCTATGTGCAAAGACTCCATGTTCTCTTTTCAGGAACAATTCAACTGTCTCAGTTAGGGAGGTACCTGCTTTTCTACCTCCTGAAACAGGTCAAGTAAAGCCCAAGAAACCAGAGGCCAGAAACAAGCTGCTGCACCCCCTGGTGTTGCCTAAAGGAAGTGTTAACAATATTTCTCCTGCCACTTGGGAGGAGAAATAAAAGCCTCTTCCACCATGCCCTCACACCATCTCAGGGTGAGTTTTCCAGTCTGCCAGGACATTGTAAACAATGAAGATGAAGCATTGGCATGCTCCTCAGGACTTTGGTGGCATCATGTCACCCTTTCTCAAGCAAGAGAATGCAACCTCCTAATTATGGGAAAGGGGTGGCCATCAGGGATGGAAGTCTATCACTTTGCCACACTGCCCCACCAACAAGGTTATCTGCACTTGTCCCTTCATGATGTCCTTTCTCTCCAGGATGACAAATCCTTCATCTTTTCTTTTTAAATACTTTATTTATTTACTTACTTATTTATTTTTTAATTTGAGTCCCAGACCTGGCAGCTTGCTTTCTCACTTTCTCTCTCTCTCTCTTTCTCACTGTGTCCCTCTCTGGTCAAATTAAAATATATATATAAATAAATAAAGTCAAATGGGATAATTCCTTTTTCTTAAAAAAAAGAATTATTTATTTAACTTTTTATTTATTTATTCATGTATTTTAACTTGGCCAGAGAGAGACAGAGAGAGAGAGAGAGAGTGAGAAAGCAAGCCACCAGGTCTGGGACTTGAACTGTAGTCGACCATGTGGGAGTGTCCAGCATCTTAATCACCACACCACCTGCTGGTCCTGGATAATTCTTTTAAAAAAAGATGTGTAGGCAAGACCAGTCTTGGTTGATAGGATTTAGGGAACAAGAGAAAGATCCCAAATTGTCTCCTCTGTCATCTAATGGCTGTTAGCTAAAGTCCCACCATTAGAATCCTTCATTCTGTGGTCATTGCCATGTTCCCTGTCAGAATGCAAAGGCCCTGAGAATAGAAACACAGTGAATCAGTCTCCACTTTTTTTAAAAGTTTTTGCCATAGGGTACATGTACTTGTCAGAGAGAGAGACAGAGACAGTGAGAAGGAAAGTGGGAAATCACTCCCCAAGGGGATGACCATGCTGCACTCCCTTGTCCTCCATTCTCCTCTTGAGATTTTGGGCACGCACACACATACACACATGCCTGGCCTGATTTTCAAGCCACTGGCTGTGGGACTAGAACCACAGTCGGCCATGCGGGAGTCCAGCACCTTAACCACTATGCTACCTGCTTGCCCCCAGTCTCCAATGTTGATGGCCTCCCAGCGGAATAATTTACTGAAGAAAGGTGTCGGCGCCCCTTCTGCAGAGAAGTGACGGCACGACACCCGGTTCTTCCTCCCGCAGTCTTTATCTGCAGGTTTCAGCTTTTCCCCGCTAGCTTCTTCCCGGTACCAGCTTCTTCAGCCAGCTAGCTTCTCTCCTCTTTACCAGCTAGCTTCTTCTCCTCTACTTCTTCTTTCTCCTCGTATATATAGGGTCCTCCCGGCGGCCCCACCCGCAAGTTCCTTCACCTGTGCGAGGCAAGTCCTGATTGGCTGTAGGAGTTGTTGTTTGTACACGCCTCCCTATGCAGCCAGCAGTGCCATCTTGGCTCGGCGGCCAACGGCGGCGGCCAACAGAAAGGCTCTACAAAACTGAGAAACATGGGGATCAGCAGGTGGCAGGGTGGTTAAGATGCTGGATTTCCACATGGTCAACTATGGTTTGAGTACTGGACCTGCTGGGTTAAAAATCACAACACACACACACACACACACACGCACACATCACAACAAACAAACAAATAAATAAAAGCTGAGAAACATCTTCCTTCTCTCCCTATTCTCCTGAACAACAAGCACTGACAAATAAAGACCCAAACAAAGGCAAGGGGAGCACAATGGTGGAGATCCTTTGGGGAAAGCAGGAGGGCACTAGAATCCTGGGTATGGTTTCAGGATGGTGTGCAAAGAGGATAATGAAATGAGATGTGTGTGTGTGTGTGTGTGTGTGTGTGTGTGAGAGAGAGAGAGAGAGAGAGAGAGAGAGAGAGAATGTGTGTGTGGGGGGGAGTGCTGCTGAGGGAACTAAGACTACAACTTCAACTTTACCGCCTTCAAGGTAAATGACAGTTATGGTATATATACATCACACTGCATTTTGAATTAAGCAAACCTGTTTTTTTTATAATTATTTATTTAATTTTATTTATTCATTCATTTATTTTAATTTGACCAGAAAGAGACAGAAAGAAAGAAAGAGTGAGAAAGCAAGCTGCCAGGTCTGCGATTCGAACCACGGTCAGCCATGTGGGAGTGTCCAGCACCTTAACCACCATGCCACCTGCTGGTCCCCGCAAACCTGGTTTTTTAAAAAGAATGATTTATTTTGATTTAATTCCATTTTTTATGATTATTTTTCAATTTGACCAGAGACAGAGAGAGACAGAGATAGAGAGAGAAAGGGAAAGCTAGAAATCAAGCTATCAGCTCCAGGACTTGAACTACGGTTGGCCATGTGGGAATCCAGTGGCTTTAACCACCACTCCACCTGCCAGCCCCACATACCTGGGATTTTAATTCAACTCTGCCACTTATTAGCTGTGCGATGCTGGAGAGGTCACTTCACTTCTCTGAATTTCAATCTTCCCATCTGTATAACCCTGACAATAATAATGATACGAAATCGGTAATGCCACTTGGGGCTTGACAGAGAAAGGCTATATAAGAGATGCACCTGGCACAGGAACAGCCATTTATTTGTTGTATCTGAATCTTTCTCAAGGCCAGCAAGAGGGGCTTTTCCAGCAATGTAACGACAAGGAGAGGCAGAAACACAGGCAAAAGTGACCCCCGAACCCTTTCTCTGCAGTGTCTGTCCTTGATGTGTCCCCAGAGAGGAGTATAATTCTCAGCCCAGGATTTGGGAGCCAGAATCCAGATGGCATGGCCCATTTATCAGCACCACCAGACTCTCACCTTTAATAAGCTTTCTGCATTCTTAACCACAGGAAAAGGAGGAAATGGGCCAGATTCCTTAGTGATAACGAGCACTGCCAGCTCACTTTTATATTGGGAGAGTGCATCGTGACCACTCTGATTAGTTTGTTCTCACATCAGCTCTCGGGTGGTACAAGGGACATTTTTCTCTTTGTTTCAAGATGTAGAAATTGGGAAGCACAAGCTCTCTGCCATTTCCAGCACTTGGCCTGGCTCACCCTGGTAGAATTTTATAGATGAATTTTTAAAACCTAGTGCCATTCGATATTTTTCCACCAAGACAGGCTGCCTGGTGTTGTCTACGAGACTCTGTCCTTTACCTATCAGACGAGGTCGTGAGCAGGCTTAGGAGCAAAGAAAACTCCAAACCTTAAAAGGTTAGGAATGCAGGACCCAGCAGTTAGGAGAAATGGACCAATGAAATTGCTTAGCAACATCCCAGGACCAATGGAGGATGAGCCTTCTGTTTCCATGAGGCAGCCTTGATTTTCATTGGCCATGAACATGAGACTAGCTCCCTGAAGAGTGTGGTGGAGGGGGATGGGAGGGGTGGTGTCTGCAGTTCTGTTTGGGTGTTTGTATCTTTCCATGAAAACTGGGGAAGCTCCCACTCGAGCCCTTGGCACAGGTAAGTTCTCAGTCACATCAGAAAATCTAAAGCAGTTTAGGAGACTTTTGTCTTTGCTAGATCTCTGCACAAATGCAAATTGTGCAGCCCATAGGTGTGCGGCCCATACACAATATAAAAAGGCACACATATGGTTATCTGAAACTTCTGAGTGAAGGAAAACTATTTATTTCTATGTCATTCCCTGCCTGTTTCAATCAGCAGCCCTTCTTCCTGCTCAACCCAGCCCAGCTCTGGAATCAGTGTGAACCCGGAAGGAACAGACATTGGGAGGTTCCCTGCTCAGCAAGTGATAAGAGAGGGGACTTCTGCAAACAGCACATGTTGCCCTGGGCACTGTATCTGAGGCTAGGAGAGCTGAACCCCAGAGGTCAAGGTGGTCTCCCACCTCCCACCTCCCACTGCCCCTCCACCCCTGCCACCAGGGGTCGGTTGGTTTTTCTAACCTGTTGTTGTGCGTGTGGGGCCAGTGTCCTTGGTCTGCCCACCAGCCTCATCCGTCAAAGAGACCTGACACCCAATCCTGAACCTCAGCTGGCAGCAAGTCTGGCTCTTGTCAGCCCTGCTTTCTGCTGTGTTGGGATTCTGCTTACCATCCCAGGCCCCGGGGGGAGGTACAGGAAGGGACACTAGATTCCTGCCTTGTGCTGAGGACTGCTATTGCACCCTGCTCTCCTCAAGTAGCGCCCTCTGTATCAAATTTGCCTTGAGTTTTCCTACACCCCCTTGACTCATTTTTTTTTCTTCTTTTTTTGGAGAGGTGTTTTCTTATTGGGCACGTGAGCTCGCCAGAAAGAGACAGACAGAGAGACAGAAAGCGAGAAATCACCCCCCAGGGGGGATGGCCACGCTGCAATCCCTTCTCCTCCATTCTCCTCTCGGGATCTTGGGCATGCATGCACATGCGCCTGGCGTGAGTTTAAGCCACCATGTCTGGACTGGAACTGCGGTTGACTACCTGGGAGTCCAGCGACATGGCCACTACGCCAACTGCTGGTCCCCCTACACCCCCTTGACTCTTGCCATTGCATTCAGGCTGCTTCTCATGTCCTGGCTTGGCTATTTTTTAATGTTAGCACCTACTGTGTGCTAGAAGCTGGGAAGGTTACTAGGTCCTAGTTGTCACTGGCCCTTCTGCCTGATGCCAGCTTGAACCTTGAGGATCCCATGCCTTCAGTGGGAGCTTCCATCATGCTGTGTAGCCAGGGCCAGATCAGTTAGGAAATTTCCTTGGGTCATTCTTGTTGTGCAACCTCTAGAGTTTGTGGGGGCTCAAACTATGCCAGGTATGGGGAGGAGGGAGGAGTAATCTGGCGAGAATGCTGGCTGATACTTGTGCTGAGGGCTGGAGCTCTTGTTTAGGGAGCAGGACCTTCCCTACCACTGGACGGGGGGAAGAATTCTAAAAATAGATGGAATCTAGATTCAGTCACCGGTCCTAAATCGTGAGCTCTGGTTGTTTCAAGTGAGGTCCAAGCTTGTGTGAATCCCAAAAGCCACAACATCCTCTACTGCTACCATGGTGGCCCTGAACATCCACACCTGCTCCTTCTTTGGATTTCTAATTTGTGCTCACTTCACTCACTGGACTGGTAGTCCCTGCCTTGAGTTCTGGTCTGCTGGACTCAGATTCACTTGTGTTGTGTCAGCTCCTTCCTCTTCTCTCCCACAACCACAGCACTGTCCATGTGAAACTTACTCCCCACCACCCTTCCAATTAGCCTGGTAGTTCTTTAATTACAGGGACTGAGCTGCACTCATCTCTATATCCCCTTTACCACATATGAGTGTGTGATATAAAGAGGGGCCAAATAAATGTTGGCAGAACAGGTCTTTGAAAAGTTCACAGAGGGGACCAGCAGTTAGTGTAATGGCTATGTTGCTGGACTCCCATGTAGTCGACCGTGGTTCGCGTCCCAGACCTGGTGGCATAAAACTCACACTGGGCGCGTGTGCGTGCATACCCAAGATCCCAAGAGGAGAATTAAGGAGAAGGGATTGTGGTGTGGCCATCCCCCCTGGGGGATGATTTCTCACTTTCTGTTTCTCTGTCTGTCTGGTGAGCGCACGCGCCCTATAGCAAAAATCTCTCCAAAAAAAAAAAAAAAAAAAAGATCATGGAGGCCCAGACCCATGGCCTGGTAGTCAAGGGAGCTAGATCCTACATGGTTGACTGTGTGGTTGGAATCCCAGCTCCAGTGGCTTGAAATATATACCAAGAGCGTATGCGTGTGCATACATGCCCAATATCCCAACAGGGTGGAGAAATGGAGAAGGGATTGTGGTGTAACACACCACAAACACGGGAGAGCGCTTTCTCCCTCTCTCCCTCTCTCTTTCTCCCTCTTTCTCCCTCTCTCTTTCTTCCTCTCTCTTTCTCCCTCTCTCTTTCTTCCTCTCTCTTTCTCTTTGTCTCTGGTGAGTACACAAGCCCTCTGGCAAATTTTTTAAAAGTTCATAGAAAATACGTATTATGAAAATACTATGCATAGATTTCAAAATTTTGGGAGGCTGGCAAGTGGCGTGGTGGTTAAGGGCACTGGACTCCCACATGGCCGACCATGGTTCGAGTCCTGGACCTGGTGGCTTGCTTTCTCACTTTCTCCCTCTCTGTCCCTCTCTGGTCAAATTAAAATGAATAAATAAAGTTAAGTAAAATAATTCTTTTTTTTTTGAGAGGTTTTCGCTATAGGGTGTGTGTGCTCACCAGACAGAGAGAGACAGAGAGACAGAAAGCGAGAAATCACCCCCAGGGGGGATGGCCACGCCACAATCCCTTCTCCTCCTTTCTCCTCTCAGGATCTTGGGCACGCACGCACACGCGCTCGGCGTGAGTTTAAGCCACCGGGTCCAGGACGCGAACCGCGGTCGACTACATGGGAGTCCAGCAACATAGCCATTACGCTAACTACTGTTCCCCCCCAATAAAATAATTCTTTAAAAAAAATTCTTTTTGAACCAAAAAATGCTATTCTAGTTCCATTATCCAAGAACTGCTTTTCTTTTACCTGCTTTTTATTTTTATTTTTTTCATGAACTTTTAAAAAAATAATGTGTATTTTAGTTTAGCTTAGTTTGGTATAGGGCTCATGTGCTCTCCAGAGAGAAACGGAGAGAAAGTGAGAAATCATGCCCCCTCTAGGAGATATGGCGAGGCCTCGATCCCTTCTCCACTCTCCTCTTGGAACTTTGGGCATGCACTCATACACACCTGATTTGCCACCAGGTCTGAGACTCAAATGGTGCGGTCGGCCATGTGGGATCCAGCCACCTTAACCTCCATGTCACCTGCTGGCCCTTCCATGAACTTCTATTTTTTTAAAGAATTATTTTATTAAACTTTATTTATTTACTTATTTTTAAAAAATTTAACCGGGGGTTGGGAGAGAGAGAGAGAGAGAGCAAGCTGCCAGGTCCGGAACTCAAACAATGGTCAGCCATGTCGAAGTCCAGCGTCCCTAACCACTATACCACCTGCCGGCCTCTCCATAAACTTTTGCACACAGATTCCCCTCACTTATGCACACAGGTTCAAGTGTAGGACTAAATTGGTTTCTTCAAAGCTTAGTCAGTTATTTTCTACTTACAGAATCTCCATTCCTTTCTAAGAAAGAGCCTACCTAAAACTTGGATTTCCATTTATCTAGAGTAGGGGAAGGACAAGAGTTTAGGAATACAGACCTCAGATGAAGTGAAAAGTAAATATTTGCCAAAATAATCAATTGGGTGTGGCCCAAGAGGGACAGGAACCACATTTGTGGCCAAAAGGAGCCCTCAGGGCATCTCAATATGTAACACTAAAGAAGTCGTTTCTGAGGGAGCAAAGTGTAATAAAAAGCATATAGGCTTGAGACCAGTGCCTAGGGTCAAATCCCAGCTTGCCATTTACTGTATGACTTTACTCAATTTCCTAAGAGAACTTAACACTGCCTTAGTTTCCTCATGTATAAAACAAGGATGGCAACATTGTCTACTTCATGGAATTAGTACAGATATTTTTTTAAATTAATTTATTTAACTTTATTTATTTCAATTTGACCAGAGAGGGACAGAGTGAGAAAGAGTGAGAGAGGGAGAGGGAGAGGGAGAGGGAGAGGGAGAGGGAGAGAGAAAGTGAAAAAGCAAACCGCCAGGTCCAGGACTCAAACCACGGTCGGCCATGTGGGAGTCCAGCGCCCTTAACCACCATGCCACCTGCTGGCCCCACTATTTTTAATCTTCGTACTAATTGGGGCCGGCAGGTGGCATGGTGGTTAAGGGCACTGGACTCTCACATGGCCGACCGCGGTTCGAGTCCTGGACCTGGCAGCTTGTTTTCTCTCTCTTTCTCTGTGTGTCCCTCTCCGGTCAAATTAAAATAAACAAATAAATACATAAATAAATACAGTTAAATCAAATAATTATTTCAAAAAATAGTATCTAAGGGGGCCGGCAGGTGGTGTGGTGGTTAAGGATGCTGTAATCCCACATGGTCAACCACGGTTTGATTCCCAGACCTGGCAGCTTGCTTTCTTACTTTCATTCTCCTTTTCTCTCTCACTCTGTCCCTCTCTGGTCAAATTAAAATAAATAAATAAAGTTAAATAAAATAATTCTTTAAAAATAATATTTGGGGTTGGGACCAGCAGTTAGCCTAATGGCTATGCTGCTGGACTCTCATGTAATTGACCGTGGTTTGAGTCCTGGACCTGGTGGCTTAGACTCACACTGGGTGCATGAGCGTGCATGTTCAAGATCCTGAGAGGAGAATGGAGGAGAAGGGATTGTGGTGTGGCCATCTCCCCTGGGGGGTGATTTCTTGCTTTCTGTCTCTCTCTCTCTCTCTGTCTTTCTGGTGAGCGCATGTGCCCTATAGCAAAAACCTCTAAAAAAAAAAATCTGGGGCCAGCAGGTAGCATGGAGGTTAAGGCACTGGATCCTACATGGCCACCTTTGCAGTTTAAATCCCAGACCCTGTGGCTGAAAATCATGTGGACACATGTGCATGCATGCCCCAAACCCTAAAGAGAGTGGAGGAGAAGGGACTGTGGCATAGCCATCCCCTCTGGGGGGGGGGGGGGGTGATTTCTCTCTTTCTCTGTCTCTCTCTCTGGCAAGTACATGTGCCCTGTGGCACAGTCCATAGCATACTGAACTGTGGAGCTGCAACCCACATGCCGACAATAGTTCGTGCTGGCTCAGCTGGACTGAACACACACCTGGTCTGTGTGTACATGCCAGAATCCTGGAAGGCTGGAGGACCGCAGGAAGGGCATCATGGTACGACAAAGCCCCATAGAAGGTGCTTCTATATATATATATATATATATATATATATATAAAAATTAAAAAATAAAACATAGGAAGTACCTGGTAACATAGAATATTCTCAATAAATAGTATATATTAATACTAATAATAGAATTTTAAAAAATTTTTGCAAGAGGGCACATGCACTAGCCATAGAGAGACAGAGAGGAGAAGAGAGAGAGAAAGCAACCCCCCCATGGAGAATATTCATACTACAATCCCTTCTCTATTTTTCTTTTTGGGATTTTGGACATGCATGCAGATGCACTCAGTATGTTTCTCAAGTCGCCAGGTTCAGGACTCAAACTACACAGTTGGCCATGTGGGATCCAGAAGCTTTAACCACCATGCCACTAGCTGGCCCCGTAATATTTTGTATGTGATGGACACTGATGCTCAAAGTTTAACCTAGTTAAAATTTCAAGGACCTCCAGCAGTGTCTTCAAGTGAAATTATGTGTGTGGATGGGTTGTATTTTATAGAAATTTCATTTTAGGATAGTAAATTGTCTATATAAAGGAATATAAGGCTGATGGGGTTGAGAACCACTGAAGTAGGGAAATAGTATGTTGTGGCTGTATGTGTCCATGCCCATCTGCCCAAGTCAACTGTGAATGCCCCTGTGGCAAGACTGAGGCCCACCTCTCTCTCTCCTATGCCTCACTACCCTAAAGACCTAGCCCAGACCTGGCACAGAACGAACGCATGAGGATGAGTGAGTAACCAAAGAATTCTGAACAGGAGTGCTACCTGACAGGGGTCTGAGAGAGCCCTGGATTTCATGTTTACACCTGGTTTGTTCCTTCATTTATTCAATAAAATGCCTTCAATTGGTCCACAACTTCAGCCCAGGCCCAAGACTCCCTGCTCATGCTAAAGAATGCTTGCAGTTTCCTTTCTTAGCTCAAGGATGGTCTTCTTGGCCAGACATTCTGCTTACCTTTTTTTTTGGAGAAGTTTTTGCTATAGGGCGTGTGCGCTCTCCAGAAAGACAGAGAGACAGAGAGATAGAAAGCGAGAAATCACTCCCCAGGGGGAATGGCCACGCTGCAATCCCTTCTCCTCCATTCTTCTCTCGGGATCTTGGGCACGCATGCACATGCACCCGGCGTGAGTTTAAGCCACCGGGTCCGGAACGCGAACCGCGGTCGACTACATGGGAGTTCAGCGACATAGCCATTACGCTAACTGCTGGTCCCTCTGCTTAACTTTGATTTCAGCCTCTCCCTATGATTCTGCCTCTTAAATCCTCTCCTTCAAGTTCCTCCCATTACTGCCTTCAAATAGGTACAGTCCAGTTCTGAGCTCCTCTGTAGCTTCAAGATACACCACCCCGCCTGGCCCTGACACCTCAGGATCCTACAGGTCTGAAAAATGGTGGAGAGTTAGAACCCACAGGCAAGGGAAACAGAGAGTGACTTGAGCCCTATCCTCAGGGAGGAAGAAGATGGGGGGCAGAGTATGGCCTGGAGAAACAGTGAGGCCAGGAAGCTGATGACAGTCCTTCTCTTAGACCTGTATCAGGGGTGAACCAGAACAACCAATGTCCCACAGAGGCAGTGCGCTGGACTGCTAGCCACTGCATCACCATGCGGGCTTAGAGCCCAGTGAGCAGAGTTTCAAGCTTTTGTTTCAAAGACTAGCTCACTCTGCCTGACCCTGTGGTTTGAACACATTCTAGATGTTTTCCTGATGAAATCACAGGGACTAGGGGTTGGACAGAGATTGGGAGGGGAGTGCAGAACACCCAGAGGCAGGGCCTGAGGGGCGGCCTCATCCATGAGGCCTGCAAGGCCCTCGTCCCCAGGCAAGACCTTCAGACTCTTCCAGGCCCACTCCAGGCCAGCCTCCCCCTTTCCTCCAAAGTACTTGTGATCTGTAGCAGCTGTTTCTGGCAGGCCTTGTAGGAAAGCCCAGAACTGAGGGGTGAAGAGAAAGAAGGCAAGTAGCATCCAGTGTGGGCAGCTCCCGAGAGAGAGTGTCCTCACCAGGCCCTTCTTATGCTCCTTTTGTTTTTCATCTTGCCCCAGCTCTGGCCTGCTGAGAAGCAATAGCTGGGAGCCCAAATCAGATGAGTAAATAAGCCAGGCATGAAATTTTTGGACACGGAAAGGGAAAGAGATGTGCCATGAAAGCCTCCCCCAATTTTCTCCTTCTCTAGCTTTTCGGGTCTTATTCGTGCTGTCTTCTATTTTAAAGCCAATATTGAAAGTCAGCCGATGTACTTCTACACCACCCAGGGCTAGGGCTTGGGCTTGGGCTTAGGCTATCTGCAGAGGGGAAGGGCAGGGCATCTGGCCTGGCGTTCCTCCCAGGCTCTTTCCCTTCCAGTCCCCTCTGTTCTTCATGTTCTGGCCAGACCAGTGGACACAGAGGAGCAGCTAGTAGACATGTTTTGATGGCATAGCTTACAAATTTGAAGTAGTTGTCAATGTTGAAAAATGACAATATTTTGCATTTAAAAATCTGGATTCCTGGCACCTTAAAAAACTAGAAAATGCAGCGACACTGGGCCAGTAATTCCATATGACAGCTAGCAGCAGAGTTCAGAGCAGCTGTTCCTTAGACAGGGCACAGACGATTTAGCATCCCATGGTCCCCACACCTCCCTATAGCATCCCAGGCTGGGAGGGCTCTGGTCATGCTTGTGCAGGCCTTTTATTTTATTTTTTTGTTGCCTGAGAGTCTGTGCACTTGTCTGAGAGAGACAGAGAAACAGAAAGAGAGAAAGCACCCCCTGTAGCAGGATGTGGTCACACTTCTTCATCTCTTCATCTTATCGAGATTTGGGGAATACACACACATGCACCCAATATGTACCTAGATTGTTTTTCAAGTCACCGGGGCCAGGATTTGAACTGCAGTCAGTCATGTAGATACTGGCTCTCTCTCTCTCTCTCTTTCTCTCTCTCTTTTGTTGTTTCTATTATAGGTTATATGCACTCACTGGAGAGAAACAGAGAGAAGGAGAGAGAGGGAAAGTGAGAAGTCACCCTCAGGGGAGATGGCCACACTGCAATCCCTTCTCCATTCTCCTCTCAGCATTTTGGGTATGCATGCATATGTGCCTGGCAGGATTTTAATGCCACCAGGTCCCAGACTCGAACTGCACAGTTGGCCAGGTGGGATCCAGTTGCCTTAACCACCATGCCAGGTTGCTGGCCAGGATTCCAGTTCTCTTAACCACTAAGCTATGGGGCTGGCCAGTCTGCAGGTCTTTTCTGTATACCACTTGCTTCACTCACTTGTGGTAACTTACAGGGCCCTCTTAGCCTTCTGCTGAGATCCCTGATTTACACGCAGCTACTTATTATCCCCCCAAACACATCTCAATATATGCCTTTATTCTACCTCTATGTGGAGTGACACCCCACAGCCTACTGAGAAAATGTCTACCCATCCTTTAAGACCCAACTGTAACCTACTCTCCCCTGAGAAGTTGCCCCTGACCCATACACACAGAGTCAAAGACTTCCTCCTCTGGATTCTCATTACATCTAGCCCAATGCTCTATCACTGTCTGTTTTTTTTTGTTTGTTTGTTTGTTTTTTTTTTTTTTTTTTTTTTGCCTTAGGGCACATGAGAGACAGAGAGAGACAGAGACGGGGGAGAGAGCGAGAGCGAGAGAGAGAAAGTGAGAAATCACTTTCTGGGAGGGGGGAGAACATGCTGCAGCCCCTTCTCCTCCAGTCTCCTCTCAGGATCTTAGGTATGCATGGACATGCGCCTGGCATGATTTTTAAGTCACTGGGTCTGGGACTGGAACTGAGGTCAACTATGTGAGAGTCCAGCGATGTAACCACTATGCCACCTGCTGGTCTCCATCACTGTCATTAACCTGCATTACAATGTTTGTAATTTACTGTATTACGATAATATGGTCTGTTTCTGTTCTTGTACTGTGGGTTTCTTGAAGGCAAGGACAGGGCCTTTCTCAAACTTGAATCTCCAGCTCCTAGCACAGGGCCTGGCAAATGGGGGACAAGTGCTCATTGAATAAATGATGGAATGACTAAAGGGATGAACAGGAGAGTTCTAAAGCACTCACTCAGTGTAGATAGTGACTGTTTCTTTTTCTTTTTTTTTTAAATATTTATTTTATTGTTTTATTTTATTATTATTATTATTCATTTTTATTAGAGAGAGATGCAGAGAGAGAGAGACAGAGAGGGAGAGTGAGAAAGCAAGCTGCCAGGTCTACAAATTGAACAACAGTCAGCCATGTGGGAGTCCAGCGCTCTAATCACCACGCCACCTGCTGGCCCCCAGTGACTGTTTCTTAATGGGGACCAGAAGCAGGTTGGATGGTAGCAGAGCAGCTCTAATTTCCCTGAAGTGACAGCTCTGTGAAGTCAGTCTCATTTAGCACCAAGTACTTGGTGCAGAGCCACTCTAGGGGCCCAGGGAATACTCATGGGATAAAGTGAAGGCCATCTGTGGGGCTGGCAGGTGGCATGGTGGTTAAGACAGCTGGACTCCCATGTGGCTGACCACGGTTCAAACCCTGGACCTAGCAGCTTGCTTTCTCACTTTCCTTCTCTCTCTCTGTCTCTTTCTGCTCAACTTCAAAATAATAATAATAATAATAATAATAATAATAATAATAAATGACAATGAATAAAATTAAATAAAAAATAATTCTTTTTTTTGAGAAGGTTTTTTTTGCTATAGGGCGCATGTGCTCACCAGACAGACAGAGAGAGACAGAGAGGCAGAAAGCGAGAAATCACCCCCCGGGGGGATGGCCATGCCGCAATCCCTTCTCCTCCATTCTCCTCTCGGGATCTTGGGCACGCACGCACACGCGTCCGGCGTGAGTTTAAGCCACCGGGTCCGGGACTCAAACCGCGGTTGACTACGTGGGAGTCCAGCGACATAGCCATTACGCTAACTGCTGGTCCCAATAAAAAAATAATTCTTAAAAAAAAATGAAGCTTTTGGGGCCAGCAGGTGGTGTGGAGGTTGAGGCACTGAACTCCCATATGGTCGACCATGGTTCAAGTACTGGATCTGGTGGTTTGCGTTCTCTCTTTCCCTTTCTCTCTGTCTGTTTCTCTCTGGTCAAATTGAAAAAAATGATAATAAATAAAATCAAATAAATAATTCTAAAAGAAAAAAAGAAGCCAATCAGACCACAAAACATGATGCTTGAACTTTAGTTTGGGGTTGGAGTGCTCCAGCACCACCCCATGTCACTCTGGTTTAGAATGCTGCCTCTACCACACTCTGGGAAAGTGACTTAACCTTTCTGAGGTTTCTATGTCCTAACTTGAAAAGAAAAATGAAAAGTGGGAATGGGATTAAATAGATCAATTGAACAATTTGGCTTCATCCTCTATTTTCTTTCTCTCTCTCTCTCTTTCTCTCTCTCTTTGTCATAAGATATGTGTGCTCACTGGAGAAAGATAGAGAGAGGGAAAGTGAGAAATCACTCCCGAGGGGGGATGGCCATGCCACAGTCACTTCTCCTCTATTCTCTTTTCAGGGTTTTGGACATGCACACACGTGTGTCCAGAGTTTTCAAGCCTCCAGGTCCAGGACTCAAATGTGGTCAGACATGTGGGAGTCCAGTGCCTTAACCACCACACCACTTTCTGGTCCCCATCCTCTATTCTTTTTTTTAAATTTATTTATTCATTCATTTATTTTAATTTGACCAGAGAGAGACACAGAGAGAAAGAGGGAAAGTGAGAAAGCAAGCTGCAAGCTACCCGGTTCGGGACTTGAACTGTGGTTGGTCAGTGCCTTAACCACCATGCCACCTACTGGTCCCCGCCATCCTCTATTCTTATGGTCTAAGGAAGTCATAGAGAAAGCAGCTTCTGCTATTACTGGGTAGAATATATATGATATACAGCTCCTTGTCCTTAGGCTACTCTCTTAAGGGAAGTTTAGGACACACTGCCCTAAAAGAGAACTCCTGTTACTGGGTAGTCAACAAAACCCCAAAGAGAGAGCTAAGCCCAATAGCTCCATAAAAGGTTTCCTGACACCCTAGTTGGGCTCTGCCACACCATAATCTATCCTATAGTGCCCGCAATACCCATAGCTATGAATTCTGTACTTGCTTCATGAATTTTGGCTGTAGTTTCCTCATCACCATAATGAAAATGGTAATGGAAGGGTGGCTGGGACTATTAATGAGATTGGGTATCTAAAAGCCCTTAACTTGGTGGTAGGCTATTGAGTAGATGCTCAATAAATGTCTATTCCCTTCCCTGGGGTCACAGGACTACAGGATAATGAATGAAGAATGGCAGAGAGAGGGATAGTGAGTGTGTGTTATGTACTAAAGAAGGTGGACAGAAAGGAACAGGCAGGAACCAGAGGAATTTTAATAGGGCCACAATGAGATGAAGCCAAGAGAGTGAGAATAGGCAAAGAAGATGCAGGCATGAGGTCTAAATGTGTGTGGGGTCTCCGACTGAGTCTTGAATACCCACAACAACTCTACCAAGGGCCTAGCTGACTTGAGCCAACCTGCTTTCACTCAACTAAAAAAGGGCCAGATGGTGGTTACTAGATCTTTCTGAGATTTCTCACAGACACCACATACGGATTATTCATTGTACCAGCCACCAAACTTGACTGAACTTGAAGTTATACTTTTCAAATGCTTCAAAAGGCATTTCAGGGACCGGCAGGTGGCGTGGTGGCTAAGGGCATTGGACTCCCATAGGGCCGACTGCGGTTTGAGTCCCAGACCTGGCAGCTTGCTTTCTCACTTTCCCTCTCTCTCTCTGTCCCCCTCTGGTCAAATTATAAATAAATAAATAAATAAATAAATAAATAAATAAATAAAATGAAATGAAATAATTCTTTAAAAAAGGCATTTCATAGCAGCATTATTTGGAAACACTGAAAAATGTAGGGAAAACTAAATGTCCAATAACTGGAGAATGGATAAATAAATTCTGGTACATCCATTACATGGAGTATTCTATAGCAATTAAAATAAATAAACTATACCTCATGTATCAGCATGGATAAATCTCCAAAGCATCATATTAAAAAGGAGACAGTTGGCCCAGCCTTGGTGGCACAGGACTTACTGAACTGCATACCGAACTGCAGTGCTAGAGTACACATGGCTGACTGTGGGTTAAGATTCCCAGCTCTGTCGGCTAGAAACGCAGTGGGTATGCACATGTGCATGCTCGAGACTCTTATGAGCTGAAGAGCTGGGAGAAGGGGACTGTGACATGATGGGACCTTGTTGAGAGTCTCTCCTCGCTCTCATGTGTACCTGTGCTCTCTATGTGAGTAAAATAGAAATAATAAACAAATGTCTAAACTCTATGACAGAGATGGAAAGACCCAAAGATATAATAGTAGGGAGGATGAATGTAATTAGCAGAGACTGTATGGAAGTGAGGAAGACAGTAGCGGGTGGATGGGAGGGGCTCAGGAAAGAAATACTTAACAGACTTAAGAATATAAAGTTTGGGGCCAGCAGGTGGTTTAGTGGTTAGGGTGTTGTATTCCCATAGGGCAGACTACAGTTTGAGTCCTGGATCTGGTGGCTTGAGAATCACTTCTGGTGCATGTGTGTTCATGCCCAAAATCCTGAGAGGAAAATGGAGGAGAAGGAATTGCAGCGTGGCCATACCCCCTGGGGGATGATTTCTCACTTTCTTTCTCTGTCTCTCTCTAGCAAGTGAATGTGCTCTATGTCAAAACACACACACACAGAAAACCTGAATAAAAGACTGTAAAGATCTCCACTGAAAATCATGTATAAGGTAATATCCTTCATTTGATTGTTATGTAATACATGCATACTTTGAAAAACCATATTGTGTGCTATACAGATGTACAATTATAAAATGTAAATAAGGAATCAGAATAAAAAAGTACACATCAAAAATAGAGAAGGTTGCAGAAGAGTATGTATGTATCACATAATGCTATTTTAAAAAATAATTATTTTAGTTTTTTTAGAATTATTTATTTAATTTACTTTAATTAATTTTATTTAATTCTAGTTATTTTTAAAAATATTTATTTAATTTTATTTATTCATTTATTTTAATTTAACTAGACACACACACACAGAGAGAGAGAGAGAGAGAGAGAGAGAAAGAGAGAGAGAGAGAGAGAAAGAGAGAGAGAGAAAGTGGAAAAACAAGCCACCAGGCCCCGAACACAGACTGTGGTTGGCCATGTGGGAGTATCTAGCACCTTAAGCACCACACCACCTGCTGGTCCCTGTTATTATTATTTTTTAATTCGACCAGAGAGAGAGAGAGAGAGAGAGAGAAAGGGAAAGTGAGAAAGCAAGCCGCCTGGTCCAGGACTTGAACAACAGTTGGGCATGTGGGACTCTAGCGCCTTTAATCACCATCCCACCTGCCGACCCCTATTTTAGTTTTATTTATTATTATTATTATTACTTTTTAAAATTTGCTATAGGGCATGTAAGCTCATCAGAGAGAGACAAAGAATGAGAGAGAGAGAGAAAAATTGAGAAAGCAAGTCGTCAGGTCCAGGACTCAAACTGCAGTCAGCCGTGTGGGGGTCCAACACCATGCCACCTGCTAGCTCCCATAATGCCATTTATATGATGTTTAAAAATATGCAAAACAATATTATATATATTTTATAGATACATATATATGCGGTGAAATTATAAGTACATGCGCAAGAATGGAAAAAAGCGAGTTTGGGATACTAGCTCCCACCTCTAGGCCAGGATAGAGCAGAACTCACAGCTGGATCTACAATAAGTTGTTTCTTAGAAAAGAACTGAAGCAAATCTGGCAAAATGTTAAGATCTGACATTTTTTTCCCTCTCCTGTTTGCTACATTTGAAAGAGTATATAGGGACCAGCAAGTGGTGTAGTTGTTAAAGCGCTGGACTCCAGTGTGACCAACCATGGTTCGAGTCCTGGACCTGGCAGCTTGAAACATGCCAGGCACATGTGCATATGTGCCCAAAATCTCAAGAAGAGAATGGAGGAGAAGGGATTGCAATGTGGCCATCCCCTTGGGAGGGTGATTTCTGGCTTTCTGTCTGTCTGTCTCTCCCCAGCAAGTGAATGTGCTCTATAGCAAAAATGTATCTCTCGCTCTCAAAAAGTTTCTCTCCACAAAGTACTATTTACTTTTGAGGGATAAACCTAGCTATCCCTCAGGTCTCTGCCACTTACATTAAAAATAAATAAATAAATAAAAAGAAAAGAAAGAAAAAGAATATAATTTTGAAAATGTAGGGAAAAAAACATGTTTCAGGCTCATTCTTTCACCCATGCCCTTTTGTTAAGGGTCTGCTACATCAGGCATGGGGCTGGGGGCATCACAGACCATAGCTTATTATTATTATTTTTTGGAGAGGTTTTTGCTATAGGGCGTGTGCGCTCGCCAGAAAGACAGAGACAGACAGAGAGACAGAAAGGGAGAGATCACCCCACAGGGGGTATGGCCACACCGCAATCCCTTCTCCTCCATTCTCCTCTCGTGATCTTGGGCATGCACGCACACACGCCCAGCATGAGTTTAAGCCAACCAGGTCCGAGACTCGAACCGCGGTCGACTACATGGGAGTCCAGCGACATAGCCATTACGCTAACTGCTGGTCCTGACAGTCCATAGTTTATTTAAACCTTTCCACAACCCTGGGAAGAAGGCACCACTTTGACCTTATTCTATGGAGGAGGTGCAAACCAGCAGAATAACTTGTCCAAGGACACGAAGTGTGATTAGACCCTAGGTTTCCAGGCTCCATTCTCATACCTTGCACCTGGAAATCTGAATCCTGTGCTGCCTAAATAAACAAACTGAGATTCTTTGAGCTTTCAATGTCTTAGATTCTGTATTAAAAAGAGGTCAAGGGACCAGCAGGTGGCATGGTGGTTAGGTACTGGACACTCCCCCATGGTTCGAGTACTGGACTTGGTGGCTTGCTTTCTCACTTTCCCTCTCTCTCTGTCTCTGTCTTTCTCTGGTCAAATTAAAAATAAATGAATGAATAAATACAATTAAAAGAGGTACCAGTAAGAATCAAGTGGCAGTCACATAGGAATCTGGCCTGAGGAAGAGCTTTCTTGTCCCATAGGCCTCACATCTCCCATCCTCATCTAGTAGCATCAGTTCTGGGGGAAGCACATTCTGCCCTTGAGCAATGCACCAGTAGAGAGTAAGTAGGGGAGCTGCAGCTGTACCAGATGAACACAACAGACCAGAATAGCATTGCAAGGACTCTGAAAACTAAATTGTCATTGGAACCACAGCCCACAAAAGTAGGTCAGGACCAACATGTTAAACCTAAATAGACTGACTGCCTGCCAAATAGAAGATTGAAAGAGGAACCAGAGTCTCCAAACATAATATCCAAATGTACAGGATACAGTTTAAAAAAACTCATCAACTCAAGAAATAGAAAAATTGCAACATGAATGAGAAAAGACAATCCACACATTCCAACATCAAGATGTGAGATACTGGAATTATTGGATAAGATTTTTTTTTTAAGAGAGATTTTTGCCATGGAGCGCATGCGCTCACCAGAGAGACAGAGAGAGACAGAAAGTGAGAAATCACCACCATCCCTCCCATCCCCACACCCTCTTCCCCACAGAAGAGATGTGGCATGGCCATATCTCTTCTCCATTCTCCTCTCGGGATCTTGGGCATGCATGTACATGCACCTGGCATGAGTTTAAAGTATCCAGATCTGGAACTTATGTGGGAGTCCAGCAACGTAACCATTAGGCCATCTGCTGGTCCCAGGATTTTTTTTTAAAAAACGTTTTGCCTCGGGACCAGCAGTTGGTGTAATGGCTATGTCTCTGGACTTCCATGTAGTCGACCACAGTTTAAGTCCTGGACCCGTTGGCTTAAACTCACGCCAGGCATGTGTGCATGCGTATCCAAGATCCTGAGAGGAGAATGGAGGAGAAGGGATTGTGGTGTAGCCATCCCCCCTGGAGAGTGATTTCTCGCTTTCTGTCTCTCTGTGTTTCTGGAGAGCATACATACCCTATAGCAAAGACCTCTAAAAAAAAAAGTTTTGCCTTAGGGCGTGTGTGCTTGTGGGGGTGGAGGGCTGGGGAGTGGAGGTTAGGGTTGTGAGGGGAGACGGTGAAAGGGAAAGTGAGAAATCACACAGTCCCTTCTTCATTCTCCTCCTGGGATCTTGTGCATGCACTCACATGTGCCTGGTACGATTTTCAAACCACTGGGTCCAGGACTCAAACCACATTAAGCCCTGTGGGAGTCTATGACATAACTCCTATGCCATCTGCTGGCCCCACTGGGCAAGCTTTTTTTTTTTTTTTTTTTTTAAGATTTTGCATCTTTTTTCTTTTAAGATTTATTTTTTTGTTTTGAACTTTATTTATTTATTTTTATTTTACCAGAGAGAGACAGAGCAAGAGTAAAAGTGAGAGAGGGAAACTGAGAAAGAAAACTGCCAGGTCCAGGACTTGAACCGCAGTTGGCCATGTGGGAGTCCAGTGCCCTTAAGCACCACGCCACCTGCTGGTCCCTGGGCAAGGATTTTTAAAGCAGCCATCATAAAATACTTCAACCAATACTATTTTTTAAAAAATAGGAAAGGGACCAGCAGGTATCATGGTAGTTAAAAGCACTGGACTCCCACATGCTGACCACGGTTCAAGTCCCGAACCTGGTGACTTGCTTTCTCGCTTTCTCTCTCTCTCTCTGTGTGTGTCTTACTTGGTCAAATTAAAAATAACAATAATGATAAATAAAGTAAAGGAAATAATTCTTTAAAAAATAGAAAAGCTCACCAAAGTAATAGAAGATATAAAAAATAACTCAATGGAAATTATAGAACTTAAAAAAATGCAGTAACAGTGGTCAACAGTCAGTGTGGTGGTTAAGGCGCTGGACTCTCATGGCCGACTATGGTTTAAGTCCCAGACCTGGCAGCTTGCTTCTCTCTTTCTCTCCCTCTCTTCTCTTTTTTTTTTTTCTTCTTTGAGAGGTTTTCGCTATAGGGTGCGTGCGCTCGCCAGACAGATAGAGAGAGACATAGAGACAGAAAGTGAGAAATCACCCCCCAGGGAGGATGGTCACGCCGCAATCCCTTCTCCATTCTCCTCTCGGGATCTTGGGCACGTACGCACACGCGCCCAGCATGAGTTTTAAGTCACCGGGTCCGGGATGCGAACCGCAGTCGACTATGTGGGAGTCCAGAGACATAGCCATTGCGCTAACTGCTGGTTCCCTCTCTCTCCCTCTCTTGTGAGTGCACATGCCCTGTAGCAACATTTAAAAAGTAATAATAAGGAGGGACCAGCAGTTAGCATAATGGCTATGTCACTGGACTCCTACGTAGTCGACCGCAGTTCGAGTCCCGGACCCGGTGGCTTAAACTCACGTCGGGCACGTGTGTGTGCGTGCCCAAGATCCCGAGAGGAAAATGGAGGAGAAGGGATTGCGGTGTGGCCATCCCCCCTGGGGGGTGATTTCTCGCTTTCTATCTCTCTGTCTCTCTCTGTCTGTCTGGTGAGCGCACGCACCCAATAGCAAAAACCTCTCCAAAAAAAGAAAAAAAAAGTAATAATAAGGAGCTTACAGGTGGAATGGTGGTTAAGGTGCTGGACTCCCATGTGGCTGACTGCAATTTGGGGGTCTTGGACTTGCTGGCTTGCTATCTCACTTTCCCTGTGTGTGTGTGTGTGTGTGTGTGTGTATTTTCTCTGGTCAAATTAAGGAAAAATGATAATAATAAATAAAATTAAATAAATAAAATTTTAAAAATAAATAAAATTAAATAATTATTTAAAATATACAACAAATTAAAAACTTACTTGATGGGCTCAATAGCAGAAAGAACATTACTGACGAGAGGATCAGTGAACTTGAAAATAGGACAACAGAAATGACAGTCTGAACAGCAGAGAGAAAACAGCCTGAAAAGAAAATGAACAGAGGGCTAGCCAGTGGCATGGTGGTTAAGACAGCTGGATCCCACATGGTTGATTGTGTAGTTCAAGTCCCAAGCCTGATGACTTAAAAAACACAGAGTGTATGTGCATGCTTGCCCACAATCCTAAGAGAATGGAATAAAAGGGATTGTAGTGCTTTCTCTCTCCCTCTTTCTCTCTCTCCCTCTTTCTCACCAGCGAGCACCCTAACCCTATAGCAAAATTACAAAAAAAAAAAAAAAAAAAAAAAATCAACAACAAACCATGAGCAGAGCATTAGAGACCTGTGGGTCAGCAAGAGATCTAGGTTTGTATCAGAGCTCCAGAAGGAGAGGAGAAAAAATGAGATTGAAAAGTATTTGATTAACTAAAGGTTAATAACTTTCCAAATTTGGTGAAGACACAAACCTACAAATTTAAGAAGGTGAACAAATCCCAGTAAGATGGGTGTTCTAAAGAAATTCATGCCAAGACAAGTGATAACAAATTTCTGAAAGCTAAAGACAAAAAAAGGAAAAAAATTAAAAACAGTCAAGACAATGTATTTACCCACAGTAGAAAAGTAATTCACCTGACAATGGATTTCTCAACAGAAAACATGGAGGCCAGAAAAAAATGGCACAGTTTTCAAAAGCTGAAAGGAAAAGAGCTGTCAACCCAAAATCCTACTAATATATCCAGTAAAAATATTCTTCAGGCATGATAGGGAAATCATTCTCTGAGGAAGGAAAACAGAGAATTTGTTACCAGGAGACTTACCCTTAAAGAATGGAGGCTGGCAGGTGGCATGGTGGTTAAGGACGCTTGATTCCCACATGGTCGACTGCAGTTCAAGTCCTGGACCTGGTGGCTTGCTTTCTCACTTTCCCTCTCTTTCTCTCTCTCTTTTTCTCTGGTCAAACTGGAAAATAATAGTAATAATAATAAATAAAGTTAAAATAATGAAAAAAATGGTTAAAAATAAAGGAAATGATTTAAGAAGGAACCTTAAAACACCAAGAAGGGAAACAAACAAACAAAAAAACATGGTAAGCAAAATTATGGGTAAATAAAATAGATTTTTCTTCTTCCCTTGAATTTTCTTTTTTTTAAAATAATTTTTATTTAATTTTATTTGTTATTATTATTATTATTTTTTAATTTGATCAGACAGAGACAGAGAGAGAGAAAGGGAAAGTGAGAAAGCAAGCCACTAGGTCTGGGACTCAAACTGAAGTTGGTCATGTGGGAGTCCACCACCCTAACCACCACACCACCTGCTGGCCCCTTCACTTAAATTCTCTAAACTACTGGGGCCAGCAGGTGGCATGGTGGTTACAGGCACTGGACTCCCACATGGCAGACCACGGTTTGGGTCCCGGATGTGGTGGCTTGCTTTTTCACACCCCCCCCCCACTCTGTCCCTCTCTGGTCAAATTTAAATAAATAAATAAATAAATAAATAAATAAATAAATAAAATTAATTAATCAAAAAAGTTTTCTAAACTACCGATGGTTGAAGCAAAAATCATAATACTGGCTGATGTGTTTCTAAGTATATATAGAGGAAATATTTAAGACAATTCTAAATGGGCAGGCAGGAAGGACCTAAAGGAGATAAAATTCTATGCTTCACTCAAACTGGTCAAGTGAAGAGACCAGCAACTATGATAAGATATATATATATATATATATATATATAATACAACATCTGTAGCAAAGCCATAGAAAGAGATATACTCTGAGACCAGCAGGTGACATGGTGGTTAAAGGCGTTGGACTACATGGCTGACTGCGGTTCACGACCCAGACCTGGTGGCTTCAAACTCACACCAGGACATGCGTAAGTATGTGCCCAAGACAGTGGGAGGAGAATGGAGGAGAAGGGACTGCAGGGTGGCCATCCCATCCCCTATGGGGGTGATTTTTTACTTTTCCTCTCATTGTCTCTCTCTGGCCAGCGCTTGCACCCTATGGGAAAAATCTTACCAAAAAAAGGGAGTGGGTCATGAGGTGGCATAGTGGTTACAGCACTGGACTCCTACATGGCCGACCATGGTTTGAGTCTCAGACCTGACAGCTTGAAAAATCACACCAGGTGTGTGTGTGTGTGTGTGTGTGTGTGTGTGTGTGTGTGTGCATGTCCAAAATCCCAGGAGGAGGATGGAGGAGAAGGGATTGTGGCATGGCAATTCCCCCGAGGGGGTCATTTTTCATGTTCCCTCTCTCTGTTTTTCTCTGGTGAGACACCCACCCTATGGCAAAAGCCTTAAAAAAAAAAAAAAAAGGCAAACAGGGACCAACAGTTGGGGTAATGGCTATGTCACTGAACTCCCATGGAGTTGACCGCGGTTTGAGTCCCAGACGTGGTGGCTTAAACTCATGCCGGACACGTGTGCACGTGTGCCCAAGATCCTGAGAGGAGAATGGAGGAGAAGGGATTGCAGCGTGGCCATCCCCCTCCCCCCCAGGGGGGTGATTTCTTGCTTTTTGTCTCTCTGTCTCTCTCTGTCTTTCTGGCGAGTGCATGTGCCCTATAGCAAAAACCTCTCAAAAAAAAAAAAAAAAAAAAAGGCAAACACTAAGAGAGCTAAAAGGAGAAACAGATGAAATGATAATTACGGGTGAATTCTTCAGCACTCCACTTGCAGTAATTGATAAATGTATTAGACAGAAACCAGCAAGGAAATAGAAGAACTCAACAACACAATCAACCCATGGGATCTACTGACATACATAGAACACTGTACCCAACAAGAACAGAATATAATTTTTCTTTTAAGTATTATTTTATTTAACTTTTTTCATTTTATTATTTTTTAATTTGACCAGAGAGGGACAGAGCAAGAGAAAGAGAGGGAAAGTAAGAAAGCAAGCTGCCAGGTCCCCCGCAGTCAGCCACGTGGGAGTCCAAGCATCCTTAACCACCACGCCACCTGCAGGCCCCCAGAGTATAATTTTCTTACAAGCATTTGGAAACATTCACCAAAGTGAAGAAGAAGATAAAGAAGGAGGAGGAGGGGAGAAAGTAGGGAAAGAAGAAGGAGGAGAGAAAAATAGATTCAAAGCAAGAAGAATGACGAAAATAATAAAGATAAGAGCATGGGACCAGCTAACGTAATGGCTATGTCGCTGGACTCCCATGTAGTCGACCGCGGTTTGCGTCCTGGACGCAGAAATGCAATTGGATCCACATGGGAGAGTCTCCAGTTCATGTCCCGGGGGCCTCCCTATACACTTTAGGCACATATAACCATGTCTGTCTGTGATCCATCTTGGCTAGGGCTGGGAGTGGATTGCAGTGTGAGAACTCTGTTGGAATTGTTTTTCTCTTTGAAGAAAGAAAAAAAAAAAGATAAATGAAAGGGTAAAAAAAGCAAAAACAAACAACTTTCAGAAAACAAATGTCCAAATGTTTTCACTGAAGAATTCTATAGACATTAAAGAAGAATTAACACCAAATCCATACAATCTCTAACAGAAAGTAGAAATGAAAGAAACACTCTCCAATTCATTTATGAGGTCAGTATTACTCTGATACCAAGCTAGACAGTAACAGTATAAAAAATTTAAAATTCATGAGAGATCATTTATCTCTCATGAATATAGGCACAAGAACATTTAACAAAATCCCATTAATAGCAAATAGAATTCTGCAATATATAAATAGAATTAGGGCCAGCTCAGTAGCACTGTAGTAAAGGACTATGCATAGAGAGCCAGATCCTATATGGCTGACCACTGTTCAAATCCCAGCCCAGTAGCTTGAAAAACACACTAGACATGTGTGTGTATGCCTCAAATCTTGACGGTATGGAGAAATGGAGAAACAGGGATTGTAGTGTGACCATGCCTCAGTGGGGGTGCTTTCTCTTCCTTTCTCTCTCGGGCAAGTGCACACACCCTCTGGGAGTTAAAAAAAAAGAAATTATATACCATGACCAAATAGATGCTTTATTCTAGTGGAGGTTTACTCAAGGAATGAAAATCTTGTTCAATATTCAAAAAAATCAATGTAATCTACTACATCAATAGGCAGAACAAGAATCATATAATCATATCAATTGACTCAGCGTGGCAAAATTCAACACCCATACATGATAGAAACTCTCAGAAAACTAGAGTAAGGGAACTTCCTCAATTTAGTAAAGAACATTTATCAATTAATCAAACAAACAAAACAAAAATAAAAATAAAAATCAAGTCGGGCCAGATGGGCAATGCGATGCACTGTGAAGCTGGACCCAAATGGGCAGGTCTTAGGTTTGGGTCCTGAGCGCCAGGGTTGATCATGGTGTGATGATGACTCTGTTGGGGGCCTCTCTCTCATGGAAAAAATAAACAAACAAATTAAAAAACAAACAAACAAGGTTGGCAGGTAATGTGGTGGTTGAGGCGTTGTACTCCTACATGGCTGGACCTACAGGCTTGCTTTTTCACTTTCTTTCTCTCTCTTTCTCTGGTCAAATGAAAAAGTAATAATAATAACAAATAAAATAAAATAAATAATTAATTTGAGACCAGCAGGTGGCATGGTGGTTAAGACACTGGAAACTCCTACATGGTCAACCACGGTTCAAGTCCTGGACCTGGTGTCTTCCTTTCTCACTTTTTCTCTCTCTCTCCCTTTCTCTCTCTCTCTCTCTCTCTCTCTCTCTCTGTATCTCTCTGGTTAAAATTAAAAAAAAATGAATGAGTAAATGAAAAAAATTAAAAATAATTCTTAAAAAAGTAAAACCCCTATGGTTAACATTAAATTTAATGGTGGAAAACAGTTTTCACTTGGAAATCAGGAACAAGGCAAGGATATCTACTTACCACTCTTATTCAACATGGTATTGGAACTTCTAGCCAGTGAGGCAAGTAAAAGACATAACAGGCATGCACATTGGAAAAGAAGAAATAAAACTGTGCCTATTGGCAGATGACATAATATACATAAAAAATACTAAGCAATCTCCATAAGAACTCTTAGAATAAGCAAGTTCAGCATAGTTGCACTATACAAAATCAACACAGAAAATACTATTGCAGGGATCAGTAGGTGGTGTGGTGGTTAAGGGTGCTGAACTCCCATATGGCCGACTGCGGTTCGAGTCCTGTACTTGGCAGTTTGCTCTCTGTCTCTCACTCCATCCCTCTCTGGTCAAATTAAAATAAAGTAACTAAATAAATAAAGATAGGGACCAGTAGGTGGCATGGTGGTTAAGGCACTGGACACTCCCACATGGCTGACCACAATTCGAATCCCAGACCTGGTGGCTTGCTTTCTCACTTTCACTCTCTCTATCTATGTGTGTGTGTTTCTCTCTGGTCAAATTAAAATAAATGAATGAATAAATAAAATTGAACGGGATAATTATTTAAAATAAATAAATAAAGGTAAATAAAATAATTCTTTTAAAAAAAGAAAATACTATTGCATTCCTAGCATTGATCACGTGGGAACCAAACTAAAAATGTGTAATACCATTTACAATTGCAAGTAAAACATTTATGTACTAATCTGCTCAGCCTCTCTATGTTGAATATTACTAAATATTCAGGAAATAAATGAAAATAAACCTAAATAAACAGAGAGACATATACTCACGAATTGGAAGACTCAATATAGTAAAGATGCCAATTCTTCCCAAATTGATTTATAGGTTTAATGCAATTCCTAACAAAATCCCATGAGGTTTTTTTGGTAGATATAGACAATCTTATTCTCAAATTATGTGGAAAGGCACTAGGCCCTACAATAGCTAAAATAATCTTGAAAAAGAAGAGTAGTGTGGGAGGAATCACTGTAACCAGTGGCAAGACTGGTGGGCCAGCAGGTGGATCCCACAGGGCCAATTTTGCTGTTTGAGTCCCACACTTGATACCTTGAGAATCATGCCAAGTGTGCATGTGTGCATGCCTCAAATTCTTAGAGGATAGTGGAGGAGAAAAGGGGTTGGAGCATAGCCATCCCCTTTAGGGGGTGATTTTTCATTCTTCCTCTCTTTTGCTCTTTCTCTCTGTCTCTCTCTGACAAGAGCATGCACCCTAGAACAAATTTTTTTACAGAGGGGTCAGCAGGTGGTGTGGTGGTTAAAAAACAAAGAGGGGCCATCAGGTGGCACAGTGGTTACAGCACTGGACTTCACGTGGCCAACTGTGGTTTGGGTCCTGGATCTGGTGGATTGAAAATTATGCAGGCTGTGGGTGCATGCGCATGCCCAAAATCCTGAGAGGAGGATCCCTGTCTCTCTGTCTCTCTTCGGTGAGTGCATGTGCTCTGTGACAAAAACTTAAAAAAAATTGTGTTGTATTGGTGGAGAGATAGATGCACAGATCAATGGAACAGAACAGAGAATGCAGAAATAGATCCATAAAATAAGTCCAACTGATTTTTTTAAAAAGAATTATTTTATTTAACTTTATTTATTATTATTATCATTATTATTTTCCAGTTTGATGAGAGAGAGAGAGAGAGGAAGTGAGAAAGCAAGCCACCAGGTCCGAGACTTGAACCGCGGTCGGCCATGTGGGAGTCCAGTGTCCTTAACCACCATGCCACTTGCCAGCCCCTAGTCCAAATGATTTTTGATGAAGATACTAAAGCAATTCAATTGAAGAAGGACAGCCTTTTAAACAAGGTTTTGAACATTAGTTTTTCACAAAATCCAACATCCATACATGATAGAACCTCTCAGAAAACTAGAGTGGGAGAACTTCCCAAAATAATTGATTACTGCAGATAACAAAATGACACAACCTCTACTTAAATGTCATACCTCACAAAAACAATGGACTCAAAATGGATGACACGTTAAATATAAGCATAAAACTATAACACTTTTAGAAAAAAAAGAGAAAATCTTTGGGATTTAAGGCTAGGCCAAGAATTCTTAGACTTGATATTGAAAGGGTAAGCTGTTAAAGGAAAACTTAATCAACTGAGCCTCAACAAAATTAATTTTTTTTCTGCAAAAGCCCATGTAAAGAGGGGTTTCTCACTTTCTGTCTCTCTGCCTCTATAGGGCACATGCCCTATAGCAAAAACCTTTCTTAAAAAACAAAAACAAAAAAACACATCAAATATTGAGAAGGATGCCAAGAAACTGGACCAGCAGTTAGCGTAATGGACTATGTCGCTGGACTCCCATGTAGTCGACCGTGGTTCGAGTCCCAGACCCGGTGGCTTCAACTCACGCTGGGCACGTGTGTGTGCGTGCCCAAGATCCCGAGAGGAGAATGGAGGAGAAGGGATTGCGGGGTGGCCATCCCCCCTGGGGGGGTGATTTTTCGCTTTCTGTCTCTCTGTCTCTCTCTGTCTTTCGGGTGAGTGCATGCGCCCTATAGCAAAAACCTCTCCAAAAAAAAAAAAAGTCATGCAGAGACATTTCACCACAGTGGAAAAGCAGATGACAAATAAGCACATGAAAATATGTTCAACCTCAGTAGTGATTAGGGGAATGTAAGTATTTTTTTCTTTAAGAATTATTTAACTTTTTTATTAGTTTATTTTATTTTGACCAGAGAGGGACAGAGAGAGAGAAGGGGAAAGCAAGAAAGCAAGCCGCCAGGTCCAGGACTCAAACTGTGGTCAGCCATGTGAGAGTCCAGCGCCCTTAACCACCACGCCACCTGCCGGCCCCGGGGAATATAAGTTAAGACCACAACGTGATATGAGCCAGTTGGTTTCACGGCGGTTCAGGTGACTGGATCCCACATGGCCTATTGTGTGATTCGAGTCCCAGGCCTGCTGACTTGAAAACCATCCCAGGAACATGTATGTGCAAGCCCAAAATCCCATGAAATGAGTAGAAGAGAAGGGACTGAGGTATGACCATGCCCCTGGGGGGTGCTTTCTCACTTTCCCTCTCTTCTCTTTCTGTCCTACGTCTCTGATGTATGTATGTATGTGTCTAATAGCAATCTTAAAAAAGACAAAAATAAAAAGACCACAATGTGATATCACTACACAGCATCAGAATAGCTACCATTTAAAAAAAAATAGGGGAGAAGACCAGCAGATGGTGTAATGCTTATATTGCTGGACTCCCACATAGTCGACTGTGGTTCAAGTCCTGGACCTGGCGACTTAAAACTTACGCCAGGCACATGTGTATGCGTGTCCAAAATCCCGAGAGGAGAATGGAGGAGAAAAGACTGTGGCATGGCCATCCCCTGGGGGGTGATTTCTCGCTTTCTGTCTCTCTGTCTCTATAGGGCACATGCCCTATAGCAAAAACCTTTCTTAAAAACAAAAACCACAAAATTACCACATCAAATATTGAGAAAGATGCCAAGAAACTGGATCACTTACATGTTTCTGGTTGGAATGTGAAATAGCACAGCCATTCAGGAACATTTTGACAATTTTTTTTTCTGGAGAGGTTTTTGCTATAGGGCGTGTGCACTCACCAGACAGACAGAGAGAGACAGAGAGACAGAAAGCAAGAAATCACCCCCCAGGAGGGATGGCTACACTGCAATCCCTTCTCTTCTATTCTCCTCTCGGGATCTTGGGCATGCATGCGTACATGTCCAGTGTGATTTTAAGCCACCAGGTCCGGGACTCGAACAGCGGTCGGCTACATGGGAGTTCAGTGACATAGCCATTACGCTAACTGCTGGTCCCACATTTTGACAATTTTTAAAACCTAAGTATGCAATTACTATACAATTCTGCAATTGGACTCTTGAGCATTTATACCAGAGAATAAAAACCTACTTTCATACCAAACCTGTTGCATGATTATTTATAGCAGCCTTACTTGTAACAGCTCCAAACTGGAAAAAACTCAGCTGTCTTTCAACATGTGAATGGTTAAATGAACTATGGTACATTCACGGGCCCAGCAGGTTGCATGGTGGTTAAAGGTGCTGGACTCTCACACGGCTGACCATGGTTCGAGTTCCGGACCTGGCGACTTGCTTTTTCACTTTCCTTCTCTCTTTCTCTATTCCTCTCTGGTGAAATTAAAATAAATAAATAAAGTTAAATAAAATAATTCTTTTTTTTTTTTTGAGAGGTTTTCGCTATAGGGCGTGTGGCTCGCCAGATAGACAGAGAGAGACATAGAGACAGAAAGCGAGAAATCACCCCCCAGGGGGGATGGTCACGCCGCAATCCCTTCTCCTCCATTCTCCTCTTGGGATCTTGGGCACGCACACACATGCGCCTGGCGTGAGTTTTAAGCCACCGGGTCCGGGACGCGAACCGTGGTTGACTGCATGGGAGTCCAGCGACATAGCCATTATGCTAACTGCTGGTTCTTAAATAAAATAATTCTTAAAAAAATGAACTATTGTACATTCATACCATGGAATACTACTCAGCAATAGAAAAGGATAAACTATTGATAGATGAAACAACTTGTAAGGATCTCAAGAAAATTGTGCTGAACAAAAAAGCCAGTCCTGGAAGGTTGGCTTTGAATATGAACTCCTTTATACAGCAGTCCCTGATTACCTATGCTTTTACTCTCCATAGTCTCAGTCACCACAGGTCAACTACAGTCAGAAATATTAAATGCAAATCTCCAGAAATAAACAAGTGTCTTAAGTGTTAAACACTGCATCACCATGCCTATGTCATTTGCCTCGCTTCTTCTCATTGTGTAGGTATTTTATCATCCCACATCCTCACGAGAAAGGTGAGTATAGTAAGATATTTTGAGAGTGAGATGACATTCACATAACTTATACTACAGTATAGTATTATAACTGTTCTATTTTTTTGAGAGGTTTTTGCTATAGGGCACATGTGCTTGCCAGAAAGACAGAGAGAGACAGAGAGACAGAAAGCGAGAAATCACCCCCCAGGAGGAATGGCCATGCCACAATCCCTTCTCCTCCGTTCTTCTCTCGGGATCTTGGGCACGCATGCACACAAGCCTGGCATGAGTTTAAGCCACCAGGTCTGGGACTTGAACCGCGGTCAACTACGTGGGAGTCCAACTTTTTTCATGAGTGATCATAAGCCAATATGTTGGGAAGGAGAGGGAATGTAGGGAAGGAAGAAAACCAGCATTTGCTCTTGGCCAGACAATTCACATACATGACTTATTTAACTCTCATGACACACTGACAGGGTTGGCATTTTATTCCCATTTCAGAGATTGAGAAAATTAGTCTTGGGGCCAGCGGGTGGTGTGGTGGCTATGGCACTGGATACTTCTTTTTTTTTTTTTAGAGGTTTTTGCTATAGGGCGCATGCACTCGCCAGACAGAGAGAGACAGAGAGACAGAAAGCGAGAAATCACCCCCTGGGGGGATGGCCATGCCGCAATCCATTCTCCTCCATCCTCCTCTTGGGATCTTGGGCACGCACGCACACGCAACCGGCGTGAGTTTTAAGCCACCGGGTCCAGGACGCGAACCGCAGTCGACTACGTGGGAGTCCAGTGACATAGCCATTATGCTAACTGCTAGTCCCGGCACTGGACACTTCTACATGGCTGACCACTGTTCAAGTCCCAGACCTGGTGGCTTACTTTCTCACTTTCCCTCTCTCGCTCTCTGTGTCTCTCTCTGGTCAAATTAAACTAAATGAATGAACAAATTACATTAATAATTCTAAAAATTGAAAAGAAAATTAGTCTTAAAGAGATACAGGGCTTTTCCAAGTCAATAGCTAATAATTCCTAACTGAAGCTCATTAGTAAGTGGTGTTAAGTGCTACACATGAATTACCTCACTTTGTAAAATTTGCTAGAAATCACCTGTGCTCACCAGAAAGAGAGAGAGAAAGCACTCCCCATGGGGGATGGTCATACCACAATTCCTTCTCCTCCACCTCTCCTTTTGGGATTTTGAGCACACACACACACACACACACACACACACACACACATACACACACACACACACACACACACGACCAGCGTGTTTTCTTAAGTCACCAAGTTTAGGATTCAAACTGCGCAGTCAGCCATGTGGGTGCCTTAACCCCTATACGACCGACTGGTCCAAATGATCTCATTTAATATTCACAACAGTTATGTAAGGTAGGTAGTACTGATACCCCCATTTTATAGATGAAGGACCTTAGACTCAGAGACATTAAGTGACCTGCTCATGATCACATAGCATAGAAAAGGGAAGTAGGATCCAAGACAGATGTGTAAGTGTCTGATGCCCTTTCCTCAGCCTCAAGACACCTCCCAAAGTAAAGTGAAGTAAGACATGCATTTCTGACTTCAAGGCAGAAATGAACCCTTCCTAACGCCCTCAATAAGTCCTATGTAATCTCCTATCACAGCCCCTAGAATCCTTTCTTGCAAATATTCTTCACTATCTGTCTCTCCTGAGTGTTACATCATGTAAGCTCCTTGAGTCTTTCCACAGCTCATGACTTACTCATGTCTGTGACCCTAGAACTTGCCATAGGGTAGGGATACAACTGATGTCATTACATGGATGAAAGAAGTTGAGACCACTTTAAATCCTGTAAATGACCCTCTCCTCACTAAGAGGGCTGGAACTGGGTGTATTTGAGAGCTCACCCCCACCTGTAAACCACCAGGCTGGTCTGGGTAGATTTGGCTGTCTTCGATCCCTCATCACAACCCCGTGGTGAGCTGGAGCCACTTTTCCCTGGTTCGCCAGTGCCAATGGTTAAATGTTCAGAATTTAGCAAGCCAGTTAAACTTTTGGTAGCTTGAAATCAGCCATGGCGGGAATATTTACACTACACAAAAATTGGCAAATACTACAAAGCAGGGCATCCCCTTACACACACCAGAACTGGTTGTTAAAACATTTACCAGCACACCACTGATCACAAACATCTGATTACAGTGCTGGGTGCATGTAAATAAAGAAGCCACAGATGAAAGGAGCAAACGCTAGCCTTCTGGGGTGCTGCCAATGTCCTGTATCTTGATTTGGTAGTGGTTACACACAGATGTATACACACGGAAGAATCCATTGAGCTGTGCATTGACAACCAGGGCACTTTGGGCAATGTACTGCACTTAAGTTTTCCTCAAGCAAAAAGAACCTCCAGATTGTGCAGAGTTGTGGACTGATCCTGAGTGCTTCCTGCTGAGACACCGCTTATTGGAATGCAAAGATAAGCAACAGCCAGACTGCTCAGCATCACCAATGACGCAGGCCAGTCCAGCAAGTTCCATATTGCACAGGAGAGGGCAAAAGGTGATCCAAACAGCTGCTGGCACCAGGAATCCGAGTCTCTTTATGTCTTCTCTGTCAGTTCTCACCTCCATTACTCCTGACTCTGGCTAGGGACAGTGCTGTTTGCTGACAGGCAGCATGACTCACTACTCGGCAGATCATTTTTCCAATTAAGTGGAGCGATGGATGGATCTTTTCCCATACTTGGGCAGAAGCCTCATTCACTTGGAATCTTTTACTGGAATTACTCAGCTTTACATTTAAGGGGCAGTTTCCTCCACTTTTTCAAAAATAGTACACAAAACCTTTTGCTTCCCTTAAACAATCAGACTTGCAGGGAAAACAAAGAGGAAACAGTACTTCTAAAAAAATGCATCTTCATAAGGGAGAAGGAACACCCTTTACTGAGCTCCTTCTATGAAGTCACCCTAGATGGCAAGACCCAGCCTGTTTGCTATCTAGGATGCTGGCAGACTTCCTCATGCAATCCCCTAACTCCGCACCCCCCCCCCCGGCCCCCCAGCCACTCAGCTGAACCACTCGCTTAGGTCAGCTGCTTTATTCTGCAAAGAAATGACAGAAGCTTCTAGGGCTTGCAGGCAGAGCCCAGTGGTCCAGAAAGTGTGCAGTGGTGAGAGGGCAGTGGATCTACCTGCTGGAATAGCAAGGTCAAGCTTGGTGAAGGCCCTTCACGAGAAGGCAAGAGCAGCCACCATGGGACTGGAAGGGTGGATAAAGATATGTTAGCAAAGTGTCATTGTCGTAGCCTTAGGGAGTCATGGCCTATTCCCTCACCTCCTTTCCAGGCTCAGAAATAATGCCTCAGTTAAGCCTAGCTCGAGCCAAATACCCAGAGTACAGTGGTAGGCTGACATGCTATGAGGATTTGTTTTGTAGTAGGGTGGTGGTAGCCCCTGACAGTCCCACTCTGCCCTCTTGGCTGAAGTTGTGAAGCTCACCCATCAGCTCAGTCTCCTCCTATTTCTGCTCCAAGCAGGATGAGCAGGCCCTGGCATTGGCTTTGCTGCCCTTTCACTGTACTCCTTGGGCCCTCATGCAACCTGCCAGTTCTGACAGTTCATTCCTGAATCCCAAGCCTGCTGGATAAGGTTAGACTCTGCCTTGTTTTGGACCGGGTCTTTTCTTCTGGGGACTACTTTCTATATCACAGACAGATGTGTGTGATACACACAAATACACACAAACACACACACATGCTTATTTATGTCATACTTAAGCTTTCCATACCCAGGGGACCAGCAAAGAGCCAGTATTCCCAACTCCACTCCTTCCACAACAGCCTAGGTCGCTGAGATCCCAGAATGCCTCCTGCCCAAGTTATGGCAACTTACTCAAGTCACAAAGAACAAAGTCTGAGTCAGACGGTGGTGCCGAGGTAAAACATGCACTCTGCAAGGTTGACCCACATGGGACGGTTCTGGGTTTGTGTTCAGAGACCTTCCCGAGTAAACTGAGCATGTGTATGTCCATGATCCAGGGCTGGCTAAGGCCGGGAGTAGATTGTGGCATCAGAACCCTGTTGGGAGTGTTATCTCTATCTCTTCTTACTCATGGAATAGAAAATAATTTTTAAAATAAATACATTTTAAAGAAATAAATTTTAAAAGAAAAGAACAAAGCCCTCAGATGCTCTTGGCAAATCCAAATAATAGTTGGCCTACATATGCTGCTGAATGCCCAATGAGGGGCCCAGCTCTACCCACCATGTCCAAAGAAGGCTTGGTCTACCCCTTCTGACTGGGAGGAGTTAGGCTGAACTTGTGTATCCCTGTTAGTTCTTAACCTTCAAAATCCTCTCCAATGGCTGAGATCATACTTGGGGCCCAGGTCCAAGTCTTTTTCAAGAGAGACAGTTGTCAGGTGAGATGTACCCACTCTAGTGCCAACAGTGTCAGCACTTATCATGCCCTTATCAAGTCACCTTGGTACACTAGAACCTAGTGCTTCTTCTGCTCTCAAACAATCTGAGGATTAGAGATCTGGAGAAGGAAGTCAGATGGAAGGATCAGCTGCGATACTGGGTTGACGGTTCCCCCATACCAGTCATGGGCACCAAGAAGCATTTAGCAGATGCTTGCTGAAGAAATATATAAACAAATCTTGAAACATAGGGAGAAAACATCCTTGAGTTCAGAGAAATCTCGAGTTCTCTTTGAATCTCTATCACCAACACAGTTTGCATTTGTGCTTTCTCCTTTCAGCTAAGTACCGTGAAGTCATCTCTGAAGCATAAACTGAAATCCTTAAAAACTAAGAGCCTTGCTGGCAAAGTTGCTGGCAAAGTTGCAAGTCAGCCCGAGAAGACTTTTAGTGGCTCCTAGCCCACCATACACGCAGCTCGAGCAGACTGAAATCCCATTCACCTCATCCGAGAGATTTCATGCCACCAGAGTGTCATGCACAGACAGATGGCTGGGGCTTATTATGTTGCCATCTGCTCTTCCCATGGGGTTCCTAGCATCCCTCTGTCCTCAGTTACTCCAGCAGCTGCAGCAGCAAACTCAACCTGCTATCCTCCCAAACTCCTACCCATCAGGGATTTGGGAGGCAACCGACAAGGGCAGTGGGCAACCTGCACAGACCAGGCCTCTCTCCGAGCCCACAGACACCTGAACATAGAGCCCCTGGTAGAGTCACCAAAGCCCACACCTCTTCTCCTTTCCGTGTTAGTTACCAAAGTTCTTGGAGGCCCTGGGGGTGTCTCCTTCCTACCTCCCACTGGATCTGTGTCGGACACTCCCTGGACCCTCCCTGACAGGGTGAAGGGTAAAATATCCAGATTACGTACCTACTCATTCCAGCCACTCGCCCAGCAGTCCTTTGAATTGTGTGCTCAGGGGCAGGAAGGGCAACCAAGTGAGAGGACGAGGCCTCTGGAGAAAACCCTGGACTCCATAACCCTCCTGGCCAAGTTAACTGAATATCCAGAAGAAGGCCGGAGAAGGGACAAGCAAATGAGAGACAGGAAAAGAGGCAGGACCAAAGCTTACTCCTTTTTTCTTCCTAAACTCAATCCAGATTTGCCTTCCGAGGGCTGCTTGAAACTGATCCTTGTGGCTCTGACTTGTCCTCTCTTAAAGACATAGGCTCCACTTTGGGAGAAGGGAGCAAGGAAAATCTTACCTGGCCCAAAGATGTCCTAGGACAAAAGATGAGGGGAGGCAGTGCAAGAGCAAAAAGCCAAATGCCCTCCCCCACCTCCACTCTTGACCCAGATTCAGAGTGGGAGGTTTATTTGAGTGTTCTTCAGAGCAGCTGAGTCAAGATCTCAGCTGGGTGACTGGAGAGACCCTGACAAGCTGGAGGGACCAGCTGGGAAATCGGCCAGCTTCCCCCACACTGGCAGATGAGCAGCCAAAGCTGGTCTCAGGATGTGTGAAAAAGGAGCACTAGACCAGGAATCCTGCCTCTGCCCGTACTCCCCGTGTCATTACCCCTACTCCCCTGTGTTACCGTGAGCAAGCCACTTTCCTCTTCCCTTCTTAGCCAGTTTACTTTGTTGAGAAGAGAATAATCGAATAATTTCAGCCCTGTCTTGCTCCCAGGTTGCCTTGTTACAACAAAAGGCAGCAGTCTTGGGGAACTGCTGTTCGGCCCCGTGCACTGTCCTGCTCCAACCAACAGATACTGACGTAGATCAGGGGTCGGCCTTTCTGCTGGGTTGGGGACAGAATCTGAGTGTGAGCTTGTGAGTGGGTAGATTGGGAGCCATTCTGTGTGTATGCCAAGGGAGGAGGAGGGACAGAATGTCTTCCGTGTTCCTTCCAAGGTGTTAACGCAATAAGATCTGCCATTCTAGGGTGCAGAAAGAGGCTGCAACACATCCTCATCTCCTCTTTGTCCTTCTATTTCCCTTCTCCTTCTGTAGGAAAACTACCTAGTCCAGCAGCCTGGTGGGGTCTGGGGCCAAGTCCTGAGCGTGGTGGTGCCCCCACAGCCCTTTCTTTATTACAGGCTCCAGCGCCTCTTCCTTCCTAAAGTTTAAAGCCACTGGCTTCCCCTCCACACCTGGCTCTTGTTCCTTTTCATCCTGTCTACAGAGCGGAGCATGACCTATAGGCCTTTGTCTTCCCTTCTTGCTGTCCTCAAGGAGATCCGTTTCTTTTGTTTTTGTTTTTGTTTTTTTGGAGAGGTTTTTGCTATAGGGCGCGTGCGCTTGCCAGACAGACAGAGAGAGACAGAGAGACAGAAAGCGAGAAATCACCCCCCCAGGGGGGATGGCCACACCACAATCCCTTCTCCTCCATTCTCCTCTCAGGATCTTGGGCACGCACGCACGTGCACCCAGTGTGAGTTTTAAGCCACCAGGTCCGGGATGCAAACCACGGTCAACTACATGGGAGTCCAGCGACATAGCCATTACGCTAACTGCTGGTCCAGAGATCCGTTTCTTTTTTAGGCCATGGCCCTCAGCTCTGTCTCCAAATTAGAATTTCCTAAGGAGCATTGGAAAAAAAAATACTCCCACTTGATGCCCTACCTACAAAGTAGATTCCACAAGTCTGGGGTGAGACCTGGAAGCTGTTATTTTACAAGCTCCTGGGCCAGATGATGGTGTGAAGGCACTGAATTCCACATGGCCAATTGTGCTGTTAGAGTCCTGGACCCAGTGGCTTGAAAAACACACCCAGTACATGTGCACGTGTGCCCAAAACCCTGAGAGGAGAATGGAGGAGAAGGGATTGTGGCATGGCCACCCTATGCATAACCCTTGTTGCAGTTATGCAGTTGTCACGGATCAGGGGACAGGTTAGACAGTATCAGAGCCATCCCTTCACTGTGCAGATGTGGCAATTGAGACCTAGAGAGCATAGCAAAAAAGACAAAGACAAAAACAGAAAAGCTCCCACGGATCCTGACATGGAGCTAGCGTGTGAACCATGGATTTAAGAGTTCCTGCTGCTTATTACATTAGGGAACCAGAGCAGAGGAGACAGGTAATAGATATAGGTCAAAGGGTCAGCATTTCCTGAAGTTCTTCTAGAAGCTTCGAGCTTCCTCCATGCATCACTCTCTTAGGAGGAAATCATGGCAATGCTCACACCACAGTACCAGGCACACTGCCAAGGGCGTTTTTGTGGACCACCTCACTGAGTCCTCACAGTCATCTGAGAAAGCATTATTATCATCCTCATTTTACAGTTGAGGAAACTGAGGCATCGAGAGGTTAAGTAATAGGTCTGAGTGCACAGGTAATAAGTGGCATAGCTGGAACTTGAACTCGGGTGTGTGGCTGGCTGCCAACCATTAAACCTGCGCCTGTTCTAAAGGGCTTCCCTCTTCATCATTCCAGACCCCGGGTCTGAAGATGCACTAGACTGGAAAAGTCACGTCCTTTCAGGTCCTTTGTAAGTCATAAGTTGGACATTCATATTTGAGGGAACTGCATGTGAGGGCTGGCACTCAACTTCTGGAGAAGGCAGAGAGCTGTGGTAGTTGCAAAATGGACTCTGTGCTCAGATCGACATGGATGCATGTGTGTCTCAGCTCGGCCACTTACTTGCTGGTGACAGTAGACCAGGTCTACTCCAGGCTCGTGTGTCAAGTGGGACAATCATTACCTTATCCCAGGAATTGTGAGAGTGAAGTGAGAGCACATGAGTGAAGTGCCTGGCCCCAGGGGGTGCTCAGTGCCCATGTTCCCCAAGCCCCAGCCTCACCTTCCATTAGGAGAGCCTTCTAAGACATGCTGTGGACCCTTTTGGCTGTTTAGTGCTGCTTATGGACCCTTTCTCGGAAAAAAAAAAAAAAAAGCTTTTAAATGCATTACATCAATGAGCTAGGACTACAAGGAAACTGATTGCTGTATACTGACATGCTTGTGTGCTTCTTGATGAACACATTCAGTATAACAAGATCTACAAGTGGGTCTAATGACTACTATAATTTTGAAGTAGTCATGAGCATATAAGTGATTTTTTCAGATACCTGTAGCAACTGTAATGTGATCTGAAAATAGCTGTCACTCTGCTGGTGACAGTCACAGACACTGCTAATAGCACTATGGTTGACTGCTCCGGAGACGGGTTTTCCTGCTTCTTTGCTCACTAGCCGTGTGACCTGGACAACCTACTTAGCCTCTCGGTGTCTATCTTCTTATTTGTAAAATGTGCATTGCTGTGAGAATGAAATGAGTTCATGAGCATGTGTAAAGCTGTTAGATCTAAGTTGAGGACACAGGACATTTCTCTTTAAGTGCCAGCTCTTACTGTTATCTACAAAGGGCTTCTATAGATTAGGGTTCTGAGTTAATTTATCCAAACCCTGGGGCAAAGCCTTACCTCCAGCTAAGCTCTACCATGCAAAAATGACTCCAATACCATGTGCAATACCATGCCATTTATGTCCTTTGGAGACCTGGGATCTTTAACCGTTTCCTTTAAAACACTGCCAAGGTCAGGTCCTGCCAAGTCAAGGAGCAAGCTCCTTTTCAGGGACTGCTCACCCTCAGGAAAGTCCTCAAGGCCTCTCCTGATACCTCCACTTTTTTTTTTTTTAATTTTTATCTTTTATTTTTCTTTCTCAGATAATTAAATTCACATTTTACATAAAGTCCCCATTATGATGTATACAATATACATATATATATATATATATATATATATATATATATATATATAGTTTTCAACAGAGAACTCTACATTTTTTTGGTGTTAAACGTTTCTTCCCTTTGCCCCTCACGCCCACTCTCCACCACCCACTCCCCTCCCCTGCAGCCTCTGGCATCCACATTCATCCTTTCCACTATCATATCTTCAGATCTTTCTCCCTTTGCCAGAGTGCTTTTTTTTTTTATCATTGCACATCTTTACAGTGTACAACATGGTTTTCCCCAGCATGAGTACAGTGCACATCAGTCAAGACAATATTACCATATACATTATCAACAGACAACTTTTCATTCTTGTGTTTATTAAGTGTGTTGTTTGCTCTCTGAATCCCTCCCCTCCGCCCTCCATCACTCACCCCCATCACCTCTCCCACACTGTCTCCAGCATCTGCAGCTGCCATCCCTGCCACCATACCCTCCAGTTCCCTCCGTTTTTTCTTTCTTTTTTTTTTTTTTTTCAATTATCAGCTCATACAGTCTTCAACAACAGGGAGCACAGATTCTACTCAGGGTTGGATTAAGGGTGGGTCCCGTGCAGTTCCACAACTGCAGGTGAGTCTCCATGGAACACAGTTTCAGGAAAGCGGCTCTGTTAAGCAGAGATGGTTATCAGTTGATGCGGCACAGCATCCAACCTGTGACCACGGGAATGGTGCTGTGGGGATCTGCAACGTAAGTCATCCTTGGGCATCTGGCCTCCTCAAGGATGGCAGAATAGTTCTTGTTCTTCCCTGAGGTAATGCAGGGCTGGCAACCATCATCCTCTCACTGTCCATAGGCAGAGACGCTCCTCCCATACAATATATTTCTCAATTGGTTTAAGACAGCTTAAGTTTCTTTCTGTTGCTTATAGTTGCAAGTTCTTAATCCTTGTTTTTGGCTTCAGCTTGCCGCCCGCAGCCGGCGGCCACATGCAGGCGCAGGCCTGGCAGCCATGCGCAGGCCTGGCGGTCCCGCGCTGGCCCGGCGGCCACGCACAGGCCCGGCAGCCACGCTCAGGCACGGCGGCCACTCGCAGGCGCAGGCCCGGCTGTCATGCACAGGTCCGGGGGCCACGCGCAGGTGCAGGCCCGGCAGCCATGCCCAGGCCTGGCGACCACGCACAGGCTCAGACCCGGCGGCCACGCTCAGGCCCAGCGGCCACCCGCAGGCCCGGGGGCCACGCACAGGCTCAGGCCCAGCGGCCACGCTCAGGCCCAGCGGCCACCCGCAGGACCGGCGGCCACACACAGGCTCAGGCCCAGCGGCCACGCTCAGGCCTAGCGGCCACCCGCAGGCCCAGGAGCCACGCACAGGCCCGGCGGCCACGCGCAGGCCCAGCGGCGACGCGCAAGCGCAGGCCCGGCAGCCACACAGGCCCGGCAGCCACGCTCAGGCCCGGCGGCCACGCACAGGCACAGACCCGGCAGCCACTCGCAGGCATAGGCCCAGCAGCCACGCCCAGGCCCAGGGGCCACGCTCAGTCCCGGCGGCCACTCACAGGCCCGGGGGGCCGCGCGCAGGCCCGGCAGCCACACATAGGCGCAGGTCCGGCGGCCACGCGCGTAGGCCTGGCGGCCACGCTCAGGCCCACGGCCACCCGCAGGCTCGGGGGCAACGCACAGGCCTGGCGGCCACACGCAGGCCCGGCGGCCACGCGCAAGCACAGGCCCGGCAGCCACACACAGGCCCGGCAGCCACGCTCAGGCCCGGCGGCCACTCGCAGGCCCGGTGGCCACGCACTGGCGCAGGCCTGGCGGCCACACGCAGGCCCGGTGGCCACTCGCAGGCGTAGGCCCAGTGGCCACGCACAGGCCCGGGGGCCATGCTCAGTCCCGGCAGCCACTTGCAGGCCCGGGGGCCACACACCAGCCCAGCGGCCACGCACAGGCCCGGGGGCCACGCTCAGGCCCGGCAGCCACTCGCAGGCCCGGGGGCCGCGCGCAGGCCCGGCAGCCAAGCACAGGCGCAGGCCCGGCGGCCACGTTCAGACCCGGCGGCCATGCGCCGGCCCGAGGCCACGCGCCGGCCTGGCCCCGCGCTGGCCTGGCTGCGGCACGCAGGCGCCGGCCCGGCAGCCATGTGCCGGCCTGGCAGCCACACGCCAGCCCCCAGCGCGCGAATGCATGCGGGTCCCCGCACCACCTCCCGCCCACCCGCCCGGCCAAAGAAAGGAAGGATGGCGACCTCGGCCAATCCGCGCCGCCGGCCCGCGTCGGCGCCAAGCGCAGGACACACCCAGCGCTGGAGAGGCAGCGGGGGCCGGGCGGTCCGGGCCGCGGCACGCGGAGCAGGGCCCCGGCCGGGCCGGCACGCAAAGCAGAGCCCCAGTCGCACAGGCCAGGCTGCGCAAGCCCGGCCAGCACGCGAAGCAGAGCCCCGCGCCCTGGGCCGCCTGGCGCAGGTGCCTGATAGCTCCACTTGAGTCCCCACTCACTGCCTGGAGCTACTGCACTTACAAGTTCTCCCAGGCCCCCAGGCTTCCCATTAAGGAGTCTGGATTTTTTCTACAAATGTCTAACATGGCAAAGAATAACTGGGAAAACCTGAAGTGCTCCCTAACTTGTTGCAGTTTTGCAGTTGTTATGGATCAGGGGACAGGTTAGAGAGTATGAGAGCCATCCCTTCACTGTGTAGATGTGGCAGTTGAGATCTAGAGAGTCAAAGCCCTGCCTAAGGCCGCGTGGCAGTTTGCTGGCAGTGCTGAGCCAGGGACTCAAGATTCCTCTGGCTTAGGCCTCCTGAGGTAGAATAAAACCTGCACCCTCTTTGACTCCTCCTTCTTCGTCCCCACCACGTGGCCAGCTGACAGCTCCTGTCAGTTCCATTTCCTCCTAAATATGTCATCAGTCCATCAGCCCCTGCCCTGGATTATGATGGCTCTCTCTCATTCTACCCTTCCCGCTCCCGGCACCACTGCCTCAGCCCTCTTCCCAGTCTCCTTAACTGAGTCTTGACTTCCAGAAGAGCCTTCCTAACTGTGCTTCTGTTCCTGTCTCATGCCAAAAAGGTCAAGAGTTTGGAGCAAGCTTACAGTTCCTGAGTCCAAGCTCCTCGCACACCACCCTACAGCACATCCTGCCATGTCAGAGAGAAAGAAACTGAGGCCAGGCTAGGGAAATGGACCCAGCCAAGGTCTGATAGTAAGCAAGAGGCAGAGCTAGGACAAAAACACAGGTCAAAGGGTCATGGTATCTGAGGGCTAGAAAGTTTGTTTAGTGCTATTCCCATGACATCACCCACCTCTCAGAATCACACTCCCAGATCCTATTGTTTCAGGTAGCAACTGGAAATATTGTTTTCATCAGGACGGTAATTGCCACTTCCCCTTCTATGTGCTCATTTTGGAAAAAGCAAACAATGCTCCATCTCCTTCTTCCACTTCTCCCCAAGGCTCCTGAAGTGGGCCTCCAACCATATGCCAGCCCAATTTTCCTCCTTATCTGTTCTAGACCTAGGCAGGCCCTGCCTGTTCACCAACTATTTCCACAAATATTTCTACTGGTCTGGGCCCAAAATCAATTTGCCAATCCCATGTTATTGTACTTCTCTGCTGCCTTGAATCTACTAGAATATACTAGACTATGGTTGCCTCTCTGGTGCTGCCCAGCACCTAGTATCTGGCTTGGCAGAGAATGGACATTCAGTCTTTGAAAACTGAATGAATGAATAAAAGAAAATGCTGGTATTGTAGGGGATAAAGAGAGAAATGAAACACACTTAAATTAACTCTGAATCCTAACCTGTAGAAGCCCTTTGTAGGTAACAGTAAGAGCTGGCACTTAGCATGTCCTGTGTCCTCAGCTTAGATCTAAGTGCTTGACACACGCTCATTAACTCATTTCATTCTCACAGCAACTCACATTTTACAAATGAGAAGCACTACCCCCCAAGAGCTTAGAGTTTATTTACAAAGAAAAGGTCTAGAAGTAGTAGAAATATGTGACTAGAGAATCAGGCAGCCAAACTTGACTTTTCCATAAGGCCAAGCAGGGCCCTAGGTACTGTCCCCAGGCTGGAATGCAAAAAGCAGTTGGGTACAAGGCATCACAGGTCAGGTCATAGAGGTGGGATGATCTGATTTAGGATCAAAAATTGGGAAATTGAGTTAAGTGTCAGACTATAGCAGGGCTGGGGAGGAGTTGTGAAAACCAGTTATGATTTTTAGGAACTAGAGAAGCTAAATGCTATGGACTAAATTTCTGTACCCTCATCTATTCACATGCTGAAGCCTAAAGCCCCAATAGGATGGTATTAGGAGGTGGGGTGTTTAGGGGGTGATTAGGTGGTGAAGGTGGCACCCTCACAATGGGATTAGTTAGCACCCTTTAAGAAAAGACCTGAGAGAGTTGTCTGTTCAGCTCATTTTCCCATCTTTTAATTGAGTTGATCAATTTTTTTTTCTGGTTAGCAAAGCAAGCCAGACTATGAAAGACAAGCATTGCATGTCCCCACTTACTATATACCAAATGTCTGCACTCTATGGGAGAAACAGAAAGAGAGGGGAAGATATAAAAGCATGGAGAACAATTGCAGATACTAGAGACAGTGCAGGAGGAGGGTGGGAAATGGGGGAGGGTGAGAGTAAAGGAATCAAGGGGAAAAAGAAAGACACAAAACATTTAAGGGATACAAAAATGGAAAATTATCTATTGATAACGTGTGATAATATCTTTAACTGGACTGATATACAGTGTGTTCATGCTAGGAAAATCCATTTTGCAAGCCATAATGATATACAGTGATGGAATATAATTTTAAAAAGAAAGAGAAAGAGATCTAAGAGAGCCCACTTCCATTCTCTCTGCTCTCAATGAGGAGAGGGCTATCTGTAAGCCAGGAAGCAGCCCCTCGAGAGCTTAGAGATCTGGTGCCATGATCGTGAACTTCTCAGCCTACAAAACTCTGGGAAATAAACATTTGCTGTTAAAGCCACTCGGTCTATATTATTTTGTTATAGCATCCTGAATGGACTGAGCCACTAAAGTAATACAAGCAAGAGTGAAGAAGAAAGATTCTGGAAATATACCTTAGTGTGTAGCTGCAGTATTGATTATAGCACATGTGTTGGCCTCACGTATTTTGGGGGAGCAACTCTTCAGGCCACCAACAGGGTGCAACACTGCTAAGTGACACACTCAGAGCTCCAGGCTCCCAAGACCCAGGATTGTGCAGAACACTGAGAGCAATGGCAGCTTTGGGAGGCTTTCTAGAGGGGTCAGAAACTAGGCTCTTAGAGCATGGGTGAGAATTTGGAGGCAGTATAGAGTGGCTAGGTCATCAAGACAGAAAGAGAGAGAGAGAGCTGTGGTGCAGTGGCTGGGAAACGCCAAGGCATGCCTGAGTCTAGGGAGGAGGAGGTTTGAGGGAGGAACATAATGGAGGAAAGAGCAGCTCCATATGCCAAGTACAGTGCTGGGGAAAGAGGAGTTAGTGAGCTGAATCCAGGGGTCCATGGCAGACCTTGACCATCAGTCCCAGAAATTTCTACAATATTCTGTAGGCAATAGGTTATTTCTGAAGGCTTCTGACTGGAGGAGCTACCTAATGAAAATTTACATAATGTGTCAGAAGAAGGGAGTTTCCAGTCTCAGCTCTATCGCTCTATCCCTGACTCCCCAAATGACCCTAGACAAGTTACCTAATCATCTTCCTCATGAGTGAAATGAAGCGATAATTAGTAAAGAGGCCAGGCTTTGAGAGGAGACAGACTTGGATTTAAATGTCAACTCTGGGGGCTAGTAGGTGGCGTGGTGGTTAAGGTGCTGGACACTCCCACATGGCTAGCCGTGGTTCAAGTCCCAGACCTGGTGGCTTGCTTTCTCACTCTCTCTCTCTCTGTCTCTCTCTCTCTCTGGTCAAATTAAAATGAATGAATAAATAAAATTAAATAAATAATTATTTTAAAAATAACCTTTAAAAATAAATAAATAAATAAATAAATGTCAACTCTGTACTTCCTTGCTGTGTGACCTAGGGCAAGTTTCTCAATGTTTCTGAGCCTTGCTGTTCTAGGGATAATAAGATGGGGGGGGGGGGGTCTTCAAAAAGTGTTTAGAAATTGCATATAATGAAGAAACTATTGGGTCGTTGAAGAGTCGTGACATGTTTTTCTATGCAAAAATATGTCATGACTTTTCCAATGACCCAGTATATGTGGATTTCTTTTTTTTTTGGCAACAAAATAAATTTGTAATTTAATTCCATTTTTTCCATGATCATTTTGAAGTGCTCTTAGAGTGCTGTCCTGGCAGATCAGTATAGATTCATGTAAGAGAGGTTTAAAGCCCCAGTTGGCCTTGAGGAGGAAATCCCTTTCTCTGCTCACCCACTTTTCTTCGCAGATTTAAAAATATATATATTTATTGGGGCCAGCAGGTGGCTGGAGGTGGTTAGAGCACTGGACTCCCACACAGTCGACTGTGATTCCAATTGCAGACCTGGGGGCTTGCTTTCCTACTTTCCCTTTCTCTCTCTCCCTGGTCAAATTAAACAAATAATAATAATGATAATAAATGAAATAAAATAATTCTTAAAAATATTTATTAAGTTTTATTTATTATTTTTTAAAAGAAAGCTTTTTAAACTTTATTTATTCATTCATTTTTTTAAGAATTATTTTTTATTTAACTTTATTTATGTAATTTGACCAGAGAGGGACAGAGAGAGAGAGAGAGAGAGAGAGAGAGAGAGAGAGAGAAAGTGAGGAAGCAAGCCACCAGGTCTGGGATTCAAATCGCAGTCGGTCATGTGGAAGTCCAACGTTTTCAACTACCACACCACCTGCCAGCCCCTTTTCATTTATTTTTTTAATTTGATGAGAGAGAGAGAGAAAGTGAGAAAGCAAGCCACAAGGTCCAGGACTCAAATCATGGTTGGCCATGTGGGAGTATCTAGCACTTTAATCACCATGCCACTCACCGGTCCTATTTATTATTATTTTTTAATCTGACCAGAGAGAGACACAGGGAGAGAGAGGAAAAATGAGAAAGCAAGCCGCCAGGTCCGGGACTCGAATCATGGTCCACTATGTGGGAGTCCAGAGCATCAACCATCACGCCACCTGTTGGCCACATTCCTTGCAGATTTTTTAAAAGAATTATGTATTTATGGGGCCAGCAGGTGGCATGGTGGTTGAGGTGCTAGACTCCCATATGGCCAAGCATGGTTCAAGTCCTGGACCTGGTGGTTTGCTTTCTCACTCTCCTTCTCTGTCTCTCTCTGGTCAAATTGAATAATAAATAAATAAATAAATAAATAAATAAATAAATAAATGTAAATAATTATTTTTTTAATTATTTATTTAATTTTATTTGTTATTATTATTTTTTATTTTGACCAGAGAGAGAGAGAAAGGGAAAGTGAGAAAGCAAGCTGCCAGGTCCAATCATGGTTGGCCATGTGGGAGTCCAGCACCCCAACCTCCATGCCACCTGTTGGTCCTGCTTGCAGATTTTAAATTCGATTTTCATAAGAAGAATTGGGGGATAGGCACTGAACTGGACGATAAAGGAACCAGAGATGGGAAGGCAGGCGATGGATGAGAAGTGTCTGAGAATAGAAGCTGTGAGAAAGGAAAGGCAGAGCCAGGATAAAAATGTCTAAGGAACCAATTCCATGTGGTGACTGAGAAGCTGACATCACTACTGAAATGGGCAAGTTATTGGAGGGATGTAGTCTTAAGTCTTCTCACTCCTCAACTTTATATATTCACTCACCAAGCATTCACTGAATACCCACCACATTACTCTCAACCTTGTGTGTGAGTGTGCATGTGCATGTGTATCTACATATCCTAACTTCTAGGGAGCATTCAAGGCCTCTCCCGCCCTTTCGCATTCAGAGAAAGCAAGGGCAAAAGAGGCACCTAGATATTTGCTACTCAGAATGTCGTCTGTGGACCAGCTGTATCACTATCACTTGGGAGCTTATTACAAAATGAGGAGGGGCCAGCAGGTGCTATAGTAGTTAAGGCGCTGGACTCCCACATGGTCAACTGTGGTTCGAGTCCCAGACCTGGCGGCTTGAAACACACCAGGCATGTGTGTGCATGCCTGGAATCCCAAGAGGAGAATGGAAGAGAAGGGACTGCAGTGTGGTCATCTCCCCTGTGGGGTGATTTCTCACTTTCTGTCTCATTTTCTGTCTCTCCAGCGAATGCATACACCATATAGCAAAAACGAAATGAAACTGCCCCCCCCAAAAAAAAATAAAAAGAAGAGAAAAGAAAAGAAAGAAAAAAGAAAATGATGAATTTCAGATTCTACCCCAGTACTCAAGATCTCCTGAAACAGAATCTGTGCTTTGGTTCTAAATGTTCAATGTAAGAACCATCAAGAGATTTTTTTTTAAAAGAGACTTTTGTTATAAGGCATGTGTGCTCACTGAAAAGTCAGAGAAATATGGGGAGACAGAAACTGAGAAATCACCCCCCAGGGGGATGGTCACACCATAATCTCCTCTCCTCCATTCTCCTCTTAGGATTTTTGACACACACACACACACACACACACACACACACACACACTCACCTGGCTTGAATTTAAAGCCTCTAGGTCTGGGAGTCAAACTGTGGTTAGCTATGTGGGAGTCTAGCAATGTAACCATTATGCCATCTGCTACTCCCATCATCAAAGATCTTATTTAGGGGCCAAGAGGTGTGATGTTCGAGTCCTGACCTGGAGTCTTGCTTTCTCACTTTCCCTCTCTCTCTCTGGTGAATTAAAATAATAATAATAAAAAATTAAATAAAGAATTATTATTATTATTATTTAATAATAAAGAATTATTATTTTTAAAAAAATTATTTATCTTAATTCCACTTATTATGATTTAATCTGATGAGAGAGAGAGAGAAAGGGAGAAGGGGAAAGCAAGCCACCAGATCCGGGACTTGAACCACAGTCAGCCATATGGGAATCCAGCGTCCTTAGCCACCACGCCACCTGCTGGCCCAATAAAAAATTATTTTTTGAAAAGAGATCTTATTTATGCTGCTGGTCCATGGGTTACACATTGACTAGCAAGGAACCAGGACGAAAGAAAGGTGGGCACTGTGCTGGAGATGGAGCTTTAAATGGAAGACACCAAGGGAAATTGAGTCAGCCAGGGTTATGATTTCATTTTGAAGGACCCCTCCAATAGGTGGGGGGCAGTAATCTCCCAAGCACCTCCTCCCAGTGCTCCTCAGAAAGTTGCTCAGTGCTGTCTCTGGTCTGGACAAAAGGAGGCTGATGACCCCCACATAATATAGCCTAACTCTAAACCAACTGCAGGCAGGGGTTGGGGGAGGCCACATAGTGGTTTGGCTTAGAATAAAATGTCCTCTATATATTCTTTGAGGACTTAGCCTGATGGTTTGTAATTGGTTAAAGAATCAGTTTTGGGGTTTCAGCCAAGATTTCTTCCAATCAGAGACACTACTAATGTAGGGTAAGAGAGAACTGTCTCCAGCTCATGCTTTCATTGGGAATGTAAGACTCACAGCAATCTGTGTTGATGTTGTATTTACTGAAGTGTATATATACTTAACACACACACACACACACACACACATACATACATATTTAATTGACAGAGGGATGTGTGTCCACCAGAGACAGAAAGAGAGAGAAGGAAAAAGCACCCCCTAATTGTGTGTGGTCATGCTGCAATCCCTTCATCTCTCTATCCTGTTGGGATTTTGGGCAAACATGAACAAACATGAGAAGTGTGTTTCAAGACACCAGGGTTGAGATTAAACTGCAGTAGGCCATGTGGAATCTGGCTCCCTTAACCACTAGGCTACAGGACCAGTCTGTGTGTGTGTGTGTGTGTGTGTGTGTGTATTTAAAAAAAAAATTATTTATTTAATTTTATTTATTCATTCATTTATTTTAATTTGACCAGAGAGAGACACACAGAAAGAGAAAGTGAGAAAGCAAGCTACCAGGTCCAAGATTCAAACTGTGGTCAGCAATGTGGGAGTGTCCAGCACCTTAACCACCACACCACCTGCTTGTCCCCATGTGTGTATTTTAATGAAGGCATAAAAAAATCAAGAAATTACATCCGGTAGTGGAAAAATTATGGGTGTTTTTTCTTTTCTTCTTTGTGCTTTTCTGATTTTTCTACAGTTAACTTGCATTAGTACAAAAATCTATAAATAGGGGCCAGCAGGTGGCGTGGTGGTTAAGGGCACTGGACTCCCACATGACTGACCGCAGTTCAAATCCCAGACCCAGCAACTTGCTTTCTCACTTTCTTTCTTTCTCTCTCTCTCTCTGGTCGAATTGAAAATAAATAAATTAAGTTCAATAAAATAATTCTTTAAAAAAAAATCTGTAAATAACAGAGACTATTTCAAAAAATGAATACAAAGAAAAATCACGGTAAAATACAAATGAATGCTATAGATATTTATTCTGTGGGAATTCGTGGGAGAGTTCTAAGACAAAAGATAGAGCAAGGGGATGAAGAAGAGTGAGAGAGAGTGAGAGAGAAGGAAAGTGAGAAAGCAAGCCACCAGGTCTAGAACTCAAACCGTGGTTGCCCATGTGGGAATCCAGCGCTCTTAACCACCACGCCACCTGCTGGCTCCACTTTTCACTGAATTTAGATATCTTTAAAAAGCAAAGGCCATTGGGACCAGCAGTTAGCGTAATGCCTATGTCGCTGGACTCCCATGTAGTTGACCACGGTCCGCGTCCCAGACCCGGTGGTTTAAAACTCATGCCAGGCGCGTGTGCGTGTGTGCCCAAGTTCCGGAGAGGAGAATGGAGGAGAAGGGACTGCAGTGTGGCCATCCCCCCGGGGGGTGATTTCTTGCTTTCTATCTCTCTGTCTTTGTCTGTCTGGTGAGCGCACGCACCCTATAGCACAAACCTCTCAAAAAAAAAAAAAAAAAAAAAAGGAAAGGCCATAGAGATTTTGCAATTTTTCTGCTTGATGAAATTAAGTGATAAGTACTTGAATAGATTAAAAGAAGGAAATGAACATATTTTATGTAAATTAGGGATCTGAATTATGTAAATTAGGGTCCTTTTATTTTCAAAAAAGGTTAAAGAGAATTTTGTGAATCTTGGGTTAAATTCCAGACTAGATTATTATTTTATTTTACTATTATTTTTAATTTATTTAATCTTATTATTATTGTTAGTAGTAGTATTCAATTTGAGCAGAGACAGACAGAAAAAGAGGGAAAATGAGAAAATAAGCCTCCAGGTCGAGAACTTAAACTGTGGTCGGCCCTGTGGGAGTCCAGTGCCTTAGTCAGGCGTCTTTCGTGACTCCAAACGCCATAAGCGGCCACTGGCCCCGGGTAAGCTTAAAGCACATTTCGTTCTTCTGTTACAACCCCCGCACTGGGTCAACAGAGACATTCACTTCCCACTCACTTCCACCCGGGGTCCTCGGAGCCAGAGGTAGCGCAAGCCTTGGGCAGCTGGAGCGGCACTGGAGGTCCCGCAGCTGCACTGCAGCGCCCTCTGCCGAGCATCCGGCTGGCGCCTGCGCCTGGCGGGGCGGGGAGGAGAGCGGACCGGAGCAGTGGCTTCTAAGCAGCCTCGTGTTCCGGGGGTGCAGAGAGACAGTGACTCATCTCGCCCGCTGCACGCGCACCGGAAGCCCCCATAGGATCGCCGCCTCTGCACGCGCCCAGTGACGAGCCAAGACGCACTAAACTGTCCTGCGCACGACAAGCAGTGCGCGCGGTTGGGGAGGGGAGGGCGGCCCCCGACGGCAAAAGCGCGGTAGCACCTGCTGCTCTGGCCCGTGCCCTCGCTCTATCTGAACCACTGTATCATGGAAGATCCCCGAGCTGGGAGCCTCGGTCACGACCTCCACTGTTGCATTTGAATCTAAGTCGCTAACCTAGAATAGGAGTTGTTTCATTGTACCACCTCAACAGAGGGGAAACTGAAGGCGAAAGAAGGGCGTAGTGAAAAGAAGGGGAGGGACTAGATTGACCAGTGTCTGGTTCCAAAGTTCAAGATGTATTCTCCGTGGCATCAAGCTGCATTGTCCTCCTAACCTCCGACTAGCACCTAGACAGGAAGAATTGGTTGGACCACATCACAGAGGACCCCAAAGCCAAGCACTATAATATGCATTTACCATTTTAGAAATAAAAGCTTTAAGTGGCATTTAAGGAGAAAGTCAAATAGGCATTGGGCTTGATTCTGTAAAGATGCTTCAGAGTATGGAGCAGAGGTTAGTGATTGGAGCTGTGAGGTAGGAAGATGCCAAAGGAAGGCAGACTAAAGGAGTGGCACCTCAGACTCATGAAAATGAGAAAAAAGGGCTACAAATCTGGAAGCAGAAAGGACATAATGATAGTTGGGTTTTGAAAGTGGGGCAAGTAAAACCCACCTAGCACTTTGTACCTTTCCTTTTGCCCTTTATATGAATAGTGTTTTGTCAGCCTGTTAAGATCCATAGAGTGGTGTTGGTGGCTCAGGTGCTACCTGACTTGGAGACCGTGTCCTTGTTAGGGAGAATACAGATGTCTGGGGGCAGTGTCCATCCTATCAGTGGAATGAGACATAGGTGAGGGCAGAGCTGCTTGCCTGGCCAGTATCTGCACATGCCAGAGAACCCTTAAGCCAGTCCTTACTTCCTCCTTGGGAAAAGTTTGGAGAACTCTGGCTAAACTCCAAGCCTCATGCTACTATCTTTCTGATCCTATGGTTTGCTAGAGCAACTGTGGCAGCCCCACCCCAAGGCCAGGCATTGAGACCTGTGCAGCTGGCTGGGAGTACCCACTATCACCTGGTAACACTGAGCGGGCACACCACAGGACAGGCAGCATGGCTCTTCTGGGGTGGAATGAGCCATTTTTACATGAGGGTAACTTTATCTAAGCATCAGCACCTCACCAGGACAAATACTCCACAGAATCGGGGAGTGTTATGTTGGCAGTGGGGACCCAAACAAAGGTAGCCATATCTATCTCTGAACCCACACTTTGGTCTCTTCAGAACATCAGACCCAATAGGCCCAGCCAACAATCCAGGTTGTCTTCCCCTCTACAGAGGGACATAATGAAAGAGTGTACCCTGCTGGAGGTGGGTTGCTCCATAGTTCCTTATGACTCCCAACCCATAGACATGAGGCTGGAACAAGGGCCACTCTTAACTCCTGGTACTTACTATCCTCCTCTGTTCATTGATTTTTCTGTCACCTGGGCTCTCCTGGATAGAAAACATGATGCCACAGTCCCCTAATGTGTGTGTGTGTGTGTGTGTGTGTGTGTTTGTGTGTGTGTGTGTAGGTGTGAGTGTGTGTGAGTGAGTGAGGCAGGGTTATGTGGGTTCTTTAGTCCCTGAACATCTTTTATACAGGCCCCAGTAGTCTTTGTGAAAGGGAAGAAGTTGCAAGGAGAAAAGATGTCTGTTCTCCTTACATTGATCCATAAACTCATTACCATGTTAATCAAATCTCCAGAGGAATTTTTCATAGAACCTGAAAAACTGATTCTAAAATCCATACAAGAGAATATGTACAAGAAGACTAAAACAATTTTTTGGGGAAAAGGACAATGAAAGATAACTTATTCTACAAGGTATCAAATCTATTGATAAGGTGTGGTATTGGCACATAAATAGATAAATAAACAAATGAAAGAGAGCAGAGAGCTCCCAAATCAACTCATGTGAATAAATAATAAAAGTCATATTTATAAGCCAGTGGTGAAAGGATAGACTATTCAATAAAAGTCTTGAAACAATTGGTTTTCCATATGGAAAAAAATCAGATCCCTACCTCACACTACACACACACACACACACACACACACACTCCATACAGTTCACACAACTAAATAAATAAACCTATAATCATGATGGGAAATATAGATGTAAATATTTGTGATCACATGAGAAAAAAGTAATGAGGGAACAATTGATAAATTTGAATCTACATAAAAAAAATTCTTAGGCAAAATATACCATGGAGTTAAAAGACAAGTGATAAACAAAGAAATATTAATTGTGTTTGTATAATGTATTAGACAAAGAATACATTATACATTAGACAATGAAGAACCAAAATATTATAGCATTTCTGTAAATCAATACAAAAGATGAATAACTCAACCATGGGCCGGGGCCAGCAGGTGGCGTCGTGGTTAAGGGCACTGAACTCGCACATGGCCAATTGAGGTTCGAGTCCCAGACATGCAGCTTGCTTTCTCACTTTCTCTCGCTCTCCTTCTCACTCTCTCGCTCTGTCCCTCTCTGGTCAAATTAAAATAATTAAATGAATAAATGAAGTTAAATAAAATAATTCTTTAAAAAAAGAAAGAAACATGGGCAAAGCATATAGATAGATAACTCAAAAGGGGAGTTACAAATGACCAATAGACATTTCAAAAGATGCTTAACTGGGGCCAGCAAGTGGCATGGTGGTGAAAGATTCTGGACTCCCACATAGTCAACCATGGTTTGAGTCCCGGACCTGGCAGCTTGCTTTCTCACTTTCCCTCTCTCTGTCTCACTCTCGCTCTGTCCCTCTCTGATCAAATTAAAAACTAACTAAATAAAGTTAAATAAAAACAGTCTTAAAAAAAAAAAGATGCTTAACCTCCAGTTATCAAGGAAAGGTAAATGAAAACATGTACCAGATACCAACTTTTACCCATCATACTGGTAGTGAAGTTTGATTATATCAAGTGTTTTCAAGGAGGTGGACAAAACTGCTCTTCTCATATACTGCTGGGTGAAGTACAGCCATTATGAAGAGGAATTTGGCAACATCTATTAACATGGAAAAATGTGCATTCCCTATAACCTAGCAACTCCCTTTCTTATCATCTATCCTAAAGAAACTGTTGTACAGGTGCACAATGTTTATTGAAGCATTGTATTAGTCACCAAAATTTAGATACAACCTAAGAGTTCACCAATATGTGAAAATTTACATAAATTTTTGTAAAAGTCTTACTCCCCAAAATTATATAACATTTTAAAAGAAAAAGGACTTCTGCTTCTAAAAAGATGGAGCAGACATACATTTCCCTATTCCTCCTGCTAAATGCAACTAAAACCCCTCAACATTGGGATCAACAAATGGCATAATGGTTACATCGCTGGACTCTCACATGGCTGACCATGGTTCAAGTCCTGGACCTGGAGACTTTACACTAATGCCAGGGGTGTGTGCAAGTGTGCCCAAAATCCCAAGAGGAGAATAGAGGAGAAGGGATTGTGGCATGGCCATTCCTCTTGGGGGCAGGGTGTGATTTCTCACTTTCTGTCTCTCTGTCTCTTTGGTGACCTCACATCCCTATAGCAAAAATCTCTCTAAAGAGAAAAAGAAATCTAAAAACCCTCAACATCATATATAAAACAAACACGAAAAGACTGAAAAGTACATACACCAGCAAAAGACTTAGGAACTTGAAGAACACCGTGGTGGTAAGTATCCTGGATTCTTGCTTTGTCTCCTATATTCCAGAATTAAAGCTGAAAAATCTCCAAGTGAGACCAGCAGATGGCATAATGGTTATGTCGCTGGACTCCCACATGACTGACTGAGGTTTGGGTCCCATGCTTTAAACCCATGCTGGGCGTATGTCCATACGTGCCCAAAGTCTCAAAAGGAGAATGGAAGAGAAGAGACTGTGGCATGGCCATCCCCCCTGGGGAGGTGATTTCTTACTTTCTGTCTCTCTGTCTCTCTGGTGAGCACACACGCCCTATAGCAAAAATCTCTCTTAAAAAAATACACACTATGGGACCAGCAGTTAGCGTAATGGCTATGTCGCTGGACTCCCATGTAGTCAACTGTGGTTCAAGTCCCAGACACGATGGCTTAAACTCACGCCAGGTGCATGTGCATGCGTGCCCAAGATCCCAAGAGGAGAAGGGATTGCGGCGTGGCCATGCTCCCTGGGGAGTGATTTCTCGCTTTGTGTCTCTCTGTCTCTCTCTGTCTGTCTGGAGAGCGCATGCACCCTATAGCAAAAACCTATCCAAAAAAAAAAAAAAATACACACTTGGGGCCAGCAGGTGGCGTGGTGGTTAAGGACGCTGGTCTTCCACATGGCCAACCATGGTTAGACTCCTGGACCTGGCGGCTTGCTTTCTAACTCCCTCTTTCTCTTGCTCTGTCTCTCTCTGGTCAAATTTAAATGAATAAATAAATAAATAAAGTTAAATTAAAAAAAAACACTGAACTGAATGAAAATATAATACAGAAAAATCTATAGCATACAATTAAAGCAGTGCTTAAAGGAAAATATATAGCTCCAAGTGCTTATACTAAAAAAGAGAAAAGGTCTCAATTCAATCTGTGTTCCTACCTCAAGTAGCTAGAAAAAGAAGAATACAATAAAGCCAAAGCAAACAGAAGGAAGAAAATAATAAAAATAAGAGAAAAAAAAATCAATGAAGTTGAAAATAGACAAAATCATTAAACAAAGAGTTGGTTCTTTGAAAAAAAATCAGTAAAATCGACAACCTCCAGCAAGACTTGTACAAATTGTTAATATCAAGAATGAAACGAATTACTACAGATGCTCTAGCCATCAAGGAAATAAGCAAATGCTATAAACAACTCCGCACACTTGGACAACTTTGATAAAATGGGTCAATTTCTTGAAAAACATAAACTCCAAAACCCACCTAATATGGAATAAATAACTTGAATAGCCCTCTAACTACTAAGACAATTGAATTCATAATTTTAAAACTCTCCAAAGGAAATCTCCTAGTCCAGGTGGTTTCACTGGAGAATTCTACCAAATATGTTTAAAGAATTCTATGCTAATTCTACACAATCAATGTGATTCACCATGTTAACAGACTAAAGAAGAAAAACCACAGGATCATGTCCATCAATGCAGAAAAAGCATTTGACAAAAGCTAATACTCATTATGATAAATTTAAAAGACTTCTGAGAAATGAAGAAAGAAGGGAACTTCCTCAACTTGCTAAAGAGTATTTACAAAAAAGTTACAGGTAACATCATATTTCATGGTGAAATACAATGTTTTCCTCATCAGATAAGGAATAAGGCAAGAATGTCTGCGCTCATTACTTTTATTCAACTGTGTATTGGAAGTTCTAGTCAGTAAAATAAGGTAAGATAAGAAAATAAAAGCCACACAGATCGTAAAGGAAGAAATAAAACTGATCCCATTTGGAGATGACATCATAATCTATACAAAAAAGTCCCAAGGAATCAACAAAACAATTCCTAGAACTAATAAGTGAGTACAGTGAGATTTCGGGATATAATATAAACATACAAAAATTAATTGTATTTCTAAATACTAGCAGTGGAAACTGAAATTTAAAAAATAATACTGGGCCAGCCGGTAGTATGGTGGCTAAGGTGACTGGATCCCATATGGCCAACTGCACAGTTCAAGTTTTGGACCAGACAGCTTGAGAAACACACCAGGTGTATAAGCACACATGCCTGAAAACCTGCAAAGAGACTGGAGGAGAAGGGATTGTGGTGTGACTGTTTCCCTCTAGGGGGTGCTTACCCCCCTCAACCCCAGGCAAATGCACATGCCCTATAGCAAATCTTTGAAAATACAATACTATTTACAATTACTCAAAAATAGAATACTTAAGTATAAGTAAAACAAGATATGTACAGGACTTGTATGTTAAAAACTACAGAACACTGATGAAAGAAATCAAAGAAGACCTAAGTAAGTGAAGAACTATCCCATGTCCATGAGCCAGAAGACTCAACTTGGTGAAGGTATCAATTCTCTCCAAATGTACAGGTTTGGTGCAATCCCTATCAAAATTCTATGAGGGGGGCTGGCAGGTGGCATGGTGGCTAAGGCGCTGAACTCCCACATGGTTGACCATGGTTCAAGTCCCAGACTTGGTGATTTGCTTTCTCATTTCCCCCCAATCTCTCTCTGTCTCTCTCTGGTCAAACTAAAAAAAAATAATAATAAGTACAACTAAATAATAAAATAATTATTTAAAAGAAAAAATTATATGAGATTATTTTAGACATAAACAAAATTATTCTAAAATTAATATAGAAAGGCAAAGGAACTAAAATAGCCAAAAAAAATTGAAAGAGGAAAATAAGGTAGAAATAATCACTTTATCCAACTTAAAAAAAAAGTTTTTTTTTTTCTTTTTTTGGAAGAGGTTTTTGCTACAGGGCTCGTGTGCTCACCAGACAGACAGAGAGAGACAGAGAGACAGAAAGCAAGAAATCACCCCCTAGGGGGGATGGCCACGCCACAATCCCTTCTCCTCTATTCTCCTCTCGGGATCTTGGGCACACGCACACACGTGCCCCGGTGTGAGTTTAAGCCACCGGGTCCGGGACTCGAACCGTAGTCAACTACATGGGAGTCCAGCGACATAGCCATTACTCTAACTGCTGGTTCCTTAAAAAAAATTTTTTAAGGAATTATTTAATTTAACTTTATTTATTTATTTATTTTTAAAATTTGACCAGAGAGAGAGAGAATGTGAAAGCAAGCCACTAGGTCTGGGACTCAAACTCTGATCAACCATGTGGGAGTCCAGCTCCCTTAACCACCACACCACCTGCCAGCTCCTGACTCTATCCACTTTTAAAATTTATGTAGCTACAATAATCAAGACTGCATGAGGGAACCAGCAGTTAGTGTAATGGCTATGTCGCTGGACTCCCACGTAGTCGACCGCGGTTCGCGTCCTGGACCCGGTGACTTAAAACTCATGCCGGGCACGTGTGTGTGCATGCCCAAGATGCCGAGAGGAGAATGGAGGAGAAAGGATTGCAGCGTGACCATCCCCCCAGGGGGTGGTTTCTTGCTTTCTGTCTCTGTCTCTCTCTGTCTGGCGAGTGCACGCGCCCTATAGCGAAAACCTCCCCCCCCCAAAAAAAAAAAGGCTGCATGGCACTGGTGGAGTAGAAACACAGATCAATGGAACAGAGTAGAGAAATCATAAATAGATCCACACAAATATGCCCAACTGATTTTCAACAAAGGTACAAAAGCAGTTCAGTGGAAGAAAGATAGCTATTTCAAATGGTGTTGGAGCAATTGGATGTAGGCAAAAGAATGACCCTTGATCTGAATAGTGGGTTGAATAGTGAACTTCCAAAGTATATGTCCACATCCTTATCCTCAGAACTCGGGAATGCTACCTTATTTGGAAAATGGGTCTTTGCAGATGTACTTAAGGGAAGAGTCTTGAGAGGCGAATCATTCTGGATTATTCAGGTGGGTCATAAATTCAATGATAAGTATCTTTATAAGACAGACAAGCAGAGGAAGAGGTGATGTGACGATGGAGGCAGAGACTGAAGTGATGTGGCTATAAACTAAGGAACCAAAGAATGCTGACTGCCTGCAAAGGCTGGAGAAAGCAAAGGAAAGATCCTCTCCTCGAGTCTCCAGAGGGAGTTCAGCCCTGCCAACACCTTGATTTCAGACTTCTGCCCTTCAGGACCATGAGGGAATAAATTCCTGTTGTTTCAGACTACAAAGTTTATGGTTACTAGCTACAGTAGCCTCAGAAAATGATATAACCTGTCCTATATCTTATGCAAAAAAATCAACAAAATGGACCACAAACTTAAATGTAAAGCTATAAAACATTTAGAAAAAAACAGGAAGATGCTTGGAATCTAGAGATAGATATGTAAGCTAGATCTTGTCCTTGAGAGTCAAAATATATCCATAAAAGGAAAATAAATAAATTGGACTTCATCTCATTTAAAAATGTTGTTCTCTGAAAGACCCTGTTAATAGGATGAAAGTATGCTAGAACCTGGGAGTCAGCCACAGTGATGCACTGCTCTGTGATGCTGAAACCCACATGGGAAGGTCCTGGGTTCAGGTCTTGCAGCCTCCCTATATATGCCAGGCAAACACACAAGTGCCCATGATCTGGGCTGGCTGAGGCTAGGGGCAGATCACTGCATGAGGACCCTTTTGGGGGTGTCTCTCTCTTTCACACACTCTCTCGTGGAAGAAATAAACTTTTTTTCTTTTAAAAAGCTAGAGATAGGGAGAAAATATTTGCAAACCATATATTTGACAAAGGACTAGTATCTAGAATGTATAAAAAACTATCAAAATTAAACAGTTGGGGCGGCCCCATAGTGCAGCAGTAAAGTGCTGTGCATAGGGAACAAGATCCCACATGGCCGACCACAGTTTGAACCATGGCCCTGGCAGCTTGATATCATGCCAGGTGCATGTGTGTGGGGGGTCCAAATCCTGACAGGATGGAGAAAGGAGGAAAAAGGATTGTGACATAACCATGCCCCACTGGGAGGTACATGCTCTCCCTCTCTCATACTCATATGCAGGAGTGTGCATAAGTATGTGTCCTCGGGCAATAAAAATAAATTAGCTGTTTAAAAACTCATACAATCAGGGGGACCAGCAGGTGGCGTGGTGGTTGAGGCACTGGACACTCCCACATGGCCCACCATGGTTTGAGTCCCGGACCTGGTGGCTTTCGCTTTCTCTCTCTCTCTCCCTCTGTGTTTCTCTCTAGCCAAATTAAAATAAATGAATGAATAAATAAAATGAAATAAATAATTCTTTAAAAAATCATACAATCAGGACCAGCAGATCCATAATGGCTATGTTGCTAGACTCCCTTGTACTCAACCGCGGTTGGAGTCCTGGACTTGGCGGCTTAAACTCATGATGGGCACATGTGTGTTTGTGCACAGAATTCGGGGAGGAGAATGGAGGAGAAGGGATTGCAGTGTGGCCATCCCCTCAGGGGGGTGATTTCTTGCTTTCTGTCTCTGTCTCTCTTTGTCTCTCTGGAGAGCTCACATGCCCTATAGCAAAAATCTCTCTAAAAAAAATCACACAATCCAACTAGAAAATGGGCTAAAGATAAACAGATAATTCACTGCAGAGAATATTATGGGTAGTAAATAAGCACATGAAAAGATGTTCAACATCATCAACCTAATTTGCATTAGGGAAATGCAAATTAAAATCACAATAAAGTATCAGTATACACACATAAGAATGGCTATAATCAAAACAAAACAAAAGCAGTGACAATACCAAATGCTGATGAGGATGTCAAGAATTTGGATCCCTCATGTGATACATTGCTGGTAGGCATGTAAAATGGTACAGTTATTCTGGAAAACAGTTTGGCTGTTTCTCCACTCTATGACTGAAACTGATTGTCTAACGGTTGTACAAACACAAGACATGGGTGTGAATGTCAGATGAGGTGTATGTGGAGGAGTGGGGCCTAATGAAGGACATTTGGAGAAGGGATATGGAGGTAGAACATTGACGGGATGGGGAGGTGTTTTGTTATCAGTTGAAGATATTTTGATCAACGGGACTGGGGAGAAATGTTCACATATTGAAATGCTCACATTGTAAGCTAAACAATGAGATTGAGTGTATATACAAAAAGAAATAAATAAAAATAATAATAAAAAAATAAATTAAAAAAAAACATAGCCATTATGCCAAAAAAAAAACCCAAAAAACTAAACATGAAATTACCATACAACTCAGCAATTGCACTCTTGGGCATCTATCTCAGAGAAATGAAAATTTATGTCCACATAAAAACCTGTTATGTGAATGTTCATAACAGCTTTATTAGTAATAGCCAAAAACTGGAAACAATACAGATGTCCTTCAGCAGGGGAATGGATAAACTATTTGTAGTACATCCATGCCACAGAAAAGATTATTAAACAACAACAGGGCCAGCAGGTGGTGTAGTAGTTAAGGTGCTGGATCCCACATGACTGATTCTGCAGCTAAAGTCCTGGACCCAGTGGCCTGAAAAACACGCCAGGTGCAAGTGCATGTGTGCCCACGATCCCAAGAAGAGAATGGAGGAGAAAGGATTGTAGTGTGGCCATCCCTCTTGAGGGGTGATTTCTAAATTTATCCTCCTCTGTGTCTCTTTATCTCTCTCCAATGACCACATGTACCCTATGGCAAATGGATGAATCTCCAGATAGTTATACTTACTGAAAAAATAAAATCCCTAAAGGTTACATACTCTATAATTCTACTTGCTATATAACCTTGTTGAAATGGCCTAACTTTAGAAATGGAAAACAGTTTAGTGGTTGCTAGGGCTTGATCAGAGGTTGGAGTAGGAGGAAAGTGAGAGTGGCTATGAAGGGGCACCTTGAAGGATCCTTGCAGTGATTGATGGAAATGTTCTGTATTTTGGGAACCAGCAGTTAGCGTAATGGCTATGTCGCTGGACTCCCATGTAGTCGACCGCGGTTCGCATCCGGACCCAGTGGCTTAAAACTCACGCTGGGCACGTGTGCGTGCGTGCCCATCCCCCCTGGGGGGTGATTTCTCGCTTTCTGTCTCTATGTCTCTCTCTGTCTGTCTGGAGAGCACACGCGCCCTATAGCGAAAAAAAAAATCTCCAAAAAAAAAAAAAAAAGAAAGAAATGTTCTGTATTTTGACTGTATCAAGGTCGACATCCACTCATATATTGTATACAGTTTTGAAAGAGGTTATGAGGAAAACTGCAAGAAGAGTACATGGGGATCTCGCTGTTCTTTCTTTCTTTCTTTCTCTCTCTCTCTCTCTCTTTCTCTCTCTCTCTCTCCCTTCCTTCCTTCCTTCCTTCCTTTCCTTCTCTCTCTCTCTCTCTCTCTCTCTCTCTCTCTCTCTCTCTCTCTCTCTCTCTTTCTTTCTTTTATTTTAAAGAGAGATTTTTGCTATAGGGTGCACAAGCTCACTGGAGAGACAGAGAGAGCCAGAGGGACAGAAAGCAAGACATCACCCCCAGGGAAGATGGCCACGCTTCAATTCCTTCTCCTCCATTCTCCTACTGGGACTTTTGGCACACGTGCATATGCGCTCGGCATGAGTTTTAAGCCACCGGGTCTGAGATTCGAACTGCAGTTGACTATGTGGGAGTCCAGCAATGTAACCATTATGCCATCTGCTGGTCCCATCTATGTACTATTTCTTAAACGGCATGTGAATCTACAATTATCTCAAAATAAAAAGTTTAATTCATTAGGAAAACAAGGATGAGTTAGATCCATGTGTCTTAACATGGAAAGGTTTTCCAAGACATACTGTTAGGTGAAAAAAGAAAGTTGTAGATCAATATATAAGAGGGGAGGGTTCTTGAAAAAGTTCATGAAGAAAATTTGTATTCTGAAAAAACCCATGCATAGATTTCAAAAAATTTCGCAACAAAATAAACTCATATTTTAGTTCCATTTTCCATGAACTTTATGAAGTCTTCTCATATGATGTAATACCATTTGTTTTTAAATACTCACGTAAAACTGAACTATGAATACACAGAAACAGATGTGGAAGAAGGTTGGCACTCTGCACTGATAACAGTGGCTACTTCTGAGGAGCAGAGTGAGACAGGGGAGAGGATTCTGACCTGTAGCTAGATAGTTTGATTTTTTTTTTCCACAATGAGAATATATTCATGTTACTTGCATAACAAAACAGGTTATCCTAGAAATGACTACAGTGTTTAAGGAGTTCGAATCTATTTTGCTTATCCTCATTTGACCTATCTCTGTTTCACCAACATTGTGGCCAGATGCCCCAGCTCACAGCCTGCCCTTAGCCTCAAAGAAGTGGCTCTGGAGTCTCCTAACTTGGAAACAGGGCCACTAGCAATTAAAGACATTTTTGAGATATGGAAGTACCACCTGGAATGGCCATTATCTCCAGGACTGTGGATTTATCCATTGTTGCTGATGACAACTTAAATAATACACAAAGCTCACTCTGTGGCAATAAGTGCAGTGACAGTTTCCATAAGGCTCAAGTTGACAGGCTGTCTGAAAGTTTCAATATTGGGGACAGCAAAGGTTTTCTCACCCTCTGATTTGAAATATGGCAACAGCTGAGCATCTTTGGAGGAAACTGAGAACAGCAAGCATGAATAAGGATTGAATACCTACACCCAGATATGCCCAGCTGAGAGCAGACTCACCCTAAGATGGTCCCAGAGAGTGCATCATTCTTCCACCCATCATTTATTGAGCACCTACTACATGCCAGGTACCATTCTAGACCCTGACAATAATAATGAACCAAACAAGCCTTCATAAAGGTCCCAATCTTGTGTGGGCTACAGGCAAGATAAATACATTATATGTCAGATAGAATTAAGTGCTATATAAAGGGGAAAAAAAAGCATAGCATGGAAGGATGATATGAGGTGTTGAGGTTGGGGATTGAAATATTAGAAATGGTGGTCAAATAAGGCTTCACTGAGAAGGTAATATTTTGGTGGAGCTCTGAAGGAAGTGAGAGAGCCAGTTATGAAAACATGCAGTTGTCCTGGATATTTTGCCCTTCCAGATCTTTCCTCCTCTTTTCCACCCAGCCATGTGCCCTGGCAGCTGACCTGTATGGATGGCATCAACAGGTTCTCTTGCTCTCTGGCTTTGGGTTAGGTTTGACCAATGGGAGGCACCTGCAAGGAGATCAGAAGGAAAAAGAAAGTGAGACTCCGAGTATTTATTTATTTATTCAGCAGCTCTCTCTGTTCAGGGTCATCATGTGTCCACTGCATCTTTCAACCAAAGACAACTCTTGCCAGGTGGCTCTCTCCACATAGTAGCTCTTTCTCGGTTCCCATGACCACTCCTTCCCAGGAACCTCACTAATACACTGGGGTAAAGGATTTCAGCCAGAATTCAAGTACAAAGCACCAATGTGCAAGACAAGTTTAAACAATGATCAGAAGAGTAGTGTGATTGGAATGGAGGGGATGATGGAGGAATTTGTAGGAGATAATGTTAAGGAGATAAGGGAGGTTAGATTATGCAGGAGCCTATGGACTACCATAAAAACTGGCTTTTAGGGGGCTGAATGGTGGTGCAGTAGTAAAATGCAATGCTCTGTGAGGCTGACTCACGTGAGAAGGTTCTAGGTTTGCATTTGGAGACCTCCCTGAGTACACCAGGAATGTATGTGTCCATAATTTGGGGTCAGCTGAAGCTGGGGGTGGACCATGTCATCATGGCCCTGTTGAAGGTGTTCTCTCGCTTTCTCTCTGTGTCTCTCTCACTCATGGAAGAGACAAATAAATACACTTGTTTTTGTTTTTTAAAGACTTCGGCTTTTAATCTGAGTGAGATGGGGAGAAATTGGAGGATACTGAGCAGAAATTGACATGCTCAGACTGTCTCAAGAGCATTATTTTGGTAGACTGGTGACGGGGCTATTTCAATAATACACAACGGACAGGATGGTGGCTTGGACTAGGGTGATAACAGTGGAGGTGGTAAGAAGTGACTAGGTTCTGAATAGATTTTGTAGGTCATGCAGAATAATCCTGTTCCACTAGAATGACAAGAGCAAAAGCCTAAACCCAAGACCAGAAAGTTCTGTTGATCAATGAGGTCATCACTGTGTTATCAGTGAAAACTCTGTTGCTCAACAATATTTTGGAAGGTCTTGCATGCAGAATGCTAACTCTAATACCCTGCTACTTGTGTGGAACACACAACCCTAGGTCAGAGGCCCAGCCCGAAGGGTTCTTAGACTGTTTCTGATGGCAGATCAAATGCAGAAATCTATGGTCATGGGTTTTCTAGTCAATCTGCTCCACCCAAAGCCATACCTCTATGGGGTGGTGCCATTTTGTCCTCTGCTATGGACCCTTGATTGGCACCAGACATTCTAGTTCCAGTGGCTCCTACATGTGCTGGTCTATGCATGTCATGTTAGAATCCTGGGAAACATTATCCACAGTCTGTTCATACTTCCTATTCTCTCTTCACCATCCTCCCAGGCTGACAGCAGACAGAACACATTCATTAACCACCAAGCAGATAGGGACATGAGTCACAAAGGCAATCAGAACTGAGTATGGGCACCATCTCGAACATGCCCATAGGATTTGGATTAGGATTTTATTTTATTTTGATTAGGATTTTATTTTTTATTTTTATAAAGAACTATTTAATTTAATTAGTTACTTTTATTTTTATTTGTTTATCTTAATTTGACCAGAGAAGAATAGAATGAGAGAGAGAGAGAAAGAGAGAGAGAGGGAAAGTGAGAAACCAAGCCGCCAGGTCCGGGTCCAGGACTTGAACCATGGTGGGCCATGTGAGAGTCCAGTACTCTCAACCATCATGCCACCTGCCGGCCCCTTGATTAGGATTTTAAATTTGCCGGGGTAAGCAGGCAACCATTAATCACATGCAGGCCATTGAGAGGGAAGAAAAAACTGAAAACTTGGCTCCATAGACTAAAAGCAGCTAGCTTGCAAGCTTGCAGCATCTTCTAGGAGCAAAAGCACCCTGGCATTTTTTGGTACACACTGTTGATTCTGAGGATAAGACCTGTTGCTTCATGTTTGTGAATCCTCCAGGAAAGGCACCCAGCTGGAAACTGGAGAACAGCACATGATTCTGAGGGCTCATTCCAAAGCCAGGAAAAACTGATGGTATTTTGTTTATGTTCAAAGAAATCAATCCAAAGAGATCAACCCCACAGCCAAAGTCAGCAAGAATGGAGAGCAAATTGCTGCCAACCTCTGGGTCCTGGCCCACTCATTGAGGGAAGGGGATGACCTGTATTGGAATCCTGGATCCAAAACTTTCAAGCTGTGTGTCCTTGGGCAAGATTCTTAAGCTTCCTAGGACCTCCAGTTTCTAATCCACAGAATAAGGATAATATGTACCTAACAGGGTGGTAGTAAGTATCAAATGAGCTCTTGTGTGTAAAATATGCCTGGCATAGCCCCTGGGATGCCAGCTGCTTAATATGCGCTAGTATTCTTTTCATACCCACCTTTCTTTGGCAAGAGCCAGGCCAGTGGTGTGGAGCAACTATGGGGTTCCAGTGGCCCCTTGTGCCCTTAAGAAGAAAGAACTCTCAGGATTCGCCAGCTCTTACATGCCAGAGCTGCTTTCTGCTCTTTACTAAAAGGGTGTCCTGGGTAGCTGGCATTTGATCCCAGCAGGAAATGGTTCCAGGCACAGCTTGGCACTGAAGGGCACTAATGCTTATTAATTAACTGTACATTCAGCTGACCTGCCAAAGCTGCTTGCATTTCCAGAATCCCAAATCTTTTCATGATCCACTCTAGGTTACCTGAATCCCTTAAGTATGTGAACTGTTAATGCGGATCTTTGCTCCCTCCCTTTCTCTTCCACATGCTCAGCCTCTCCTCTCTTGTCCAAATTGCTTCCTCTGCCTGTCCCCCACTTTGGCTGACCATCTTTTTCCTTCTCTTTCCTAGCTTGTTCACAAGCCCTCATCCAAAGACAGTACTTGCAGGGACAGAGCTGTTAAAAGTAGCTCAAGGATGCCCATGATCTGGCTTGGGGTAAGCCATTCCACTTCTTCTTATCCTGTCATACCAGCCCATCTCCAACTCCACCTGCCCATCTGTTCACACTGGGCTGGGTAATGGGGTTGCATAGCAAAAGGAGGCATGGCCACTGCCCTCAGAGAACTCAGTCTAGGGAGAAACAGAACCATGGTGTACATGAAGAGCTAGAGAGGAGGGTACACACAGATGCAAAGACATCTGCTTGCCTTGAGAGATCAGGGAAAGCTTTAGAAAAAAGAGGAGACTTGGGGGCCAGCAGGTGGTGTGGGGGCTAAGTCACTGGATTCCCACATGGCCAATGGCAGTTCAAGGCTCAGACCCAGTGGCTTGAAAAGTGTGCTGGGCATGTGCATGTGCGTGCTCAGAATCCCAAGAAGAGAATGAAGGAGAAGGGATTGGAGCATGGTCATCTCCTCTGGGGGGTGATTTCTCAGTTTCCTCCCTCTGTCTCTCTCTGACAAGAGCATGTACCTTATGGCAAAAGAGAGAGAGAGAGAGAGACTTGAACTAGGTTTTGAAGCTTAAGTGATACATTTCCAAATGTAGAGACGGTCAAAGGACATCTCAGAGCTGGAGATGGCACGGAGGAATAAAGGGCAGTATGTGTTGGGGGCTCTGTGTGGCCACAAAGGAAGATCTGGGGTTGGGCAAACGGTGAGGATTGAAAGGAAAATCTGGAGCCAGCTTGCCAAGGGTGTGCCAGGTTGATGGGAAGCCAGACCTTAGGGGGTTAGAATGCAACACTAAGCAGTTCAGACTTGAGGAATATAGGGAAGGGACATAATGAAAGTCATGTTTTAAGATCATTTTGGAAGGCATAAAGACCAGAAGAAGAAAGGAGGTCAGTTAGGAGGTGGCAGCAATGATCTTGGCACAAACTGAGGCCCTGAACCAGGGTGCTGACCCTAGGATGGAAATGAGGGGGCAGAGAGGAGATAGCACTAGGCCTACTTCCTCTAGTCTGGCATTTATATTGGATGCATTCTCGACTTTTTCCAATAACTTTCTCCCTTGACAGTCTTTTTTTTTTTAAAGTATTTGTCAGAGGGCACATGCACTTGCCAGAGAGAAACAGAAAGACAGAGAGAGGGAGAGGGCTAAAACACTTCCCTTCCCTGCCTCCCGCACAATAGGGCATAGTCACGCTGCAATCCCTTATTTTTCCCTCCTTTCGGGATTTTGGACATGTATACAAATGTACCCACTATGTTTTTCAAGCCACTGAGGCTGGGACTGAGTCATGTGGGATGCAGCTCCCTTAACACTAGGCCACAGGGCTGGCCCTCTCCCTTGACAATCTTTTTTTTTTTTAAATAATTATCTTATTTAACTTTATTTATTTTTATTTATTTATTTATTTATTTATTTATTTATTTATTTATTTTAATTTGACCAGAGAGGGACAGAGCAAGTGAGAAAGCAAGCTGCCAGGTCCAGAACTTGAACTGCGGTCAGCCATGTGGGAGTCCAACACCCTTAACCATCATGCCACCTGCTGACTCCTCCCTTGACAATCTTAATGGAACCTGAACCTCAATTTTAACTCTCACCTCAATGTGAACTCCCAAATTTTTAACTCCTTCCTCAATGTGAACTTCTCTCAAATCTTTGTCTTAGATCTCACTTCTCTACCTGCAAGGCCAGATTCTGGCTGCTTTCTGGACATTTCTAAGTAACCGTATCATCAGTATGTCCAAAACTGCCATCATGGCATTTTCCCCTCAGCTCTAAACCAGCTTAGTAGAACTGTGTAATCAGCTATGTTATGGGCTTCTGGAGCCTAACCCAGCAATCAAAAGATCTTTTAAGCCTTTCTAGGGCAAATATGATTTCTCAGTTCTAAACCAACAACTTATATATGAATTTAGAGGACTTAACACATTCACACCTTAGGGAGAGGTCTTCCTTCACTCCCCATCATTAAGTCCATCAGCAGTAGTCCTTAACCAAGGCTGGATCCTCCTGTACCCTGGAAGTATTTGGAAATGTGCAGCGAACGGCTTCTGCCACAAGGAGCAATGGCAGCAGGGGTGAGACCAGGTGCTTGCATCCCAGGCCCAAAAGAAAAGGACCAAGGCCAAGAAGGACAAAGCCCAAAGGAAATCTGAAACTCAGCACCAAGGCTCTGCTCCCCACTCTGAGAGTGATCTTCCAGAGCAGGAAGAGGAGATACTGGAATCTGATGATGGTGAGCAGGAAGATCCTAATGATTATTGTAAAGGAGGTTATCATCTTGTGAAATGGGAGATATCATGTGATCCAAAAGTTGGGCTGGGGATATTTTTCAACAGTGTGGTTATCATGGGATATTCAGAGGGAGAAGTCTGTGGCAATAAAAGTAGTTAAAAGTGCTGAACATTAGACAAAAACAGCACTAGATGAAATCCGGTTGCTGAAATCAGTTCACAGTTCGGATCCTAGTGATCCAAATAGAGAAATGATTGTTCAACTACTAGATGACTTTGAAATGTCAGATGTGTGTAAATAGAACACACATCCACACGGTGTTTGACGTTTTGGGGCATCATATACTCAAGTGGATCATCAAGTCCAACTATCAGGGGCTTCCACTGCCTTGTGTCAAAAAAAAAAAAATTATCCAGCAAGTGTTACAGGGTCTGGATTATTTACACACCAAGTGTTGTATCATCCACACTGGCATTAAACCAGAAAACATCTCGTTATCAGTGAACGAGCAATACATTCTGTTGGCTGCAGACTCAGCGGAATGGCAGCGACCTGGAGCTCCTCCATCTTCTGGATATCCAGTCAGTACTGCTCCCCCACCTAAACCAGCTAACAAAAATACCAAAGAAGAAGAAGAAGAAATTGAAGAAGAAGCGGAAGCACCAGGCAAAAATTCTAGAGAACAGAATACAGGAAATTGAGGAAATGGAGAAAGAGTTGGGCCCTGGGCAAAAAAGACCAAACAAGAAAGAAGAAAAAGAACATCCTGTTGAAAGACCCTTGAAAGAGAACCCATCTAATAAAATGACACAAGAAAAACTTGGAGTCGTGTACCATTGGCCAGGATCAAACACTTATGGAATGTGGTGTAGAGGGTGGTGCAACAGAAATGAATTGCAATGCAGTCATTAAAATCACGGACCAGCAGTTAGCGTAATGGCTATGTCACTGGACTCCTATGTAGTCGACCGTGGTTCAAGTCCTGGACCCAGTGGCTTAAAACTCACGCCAGGCGCGTGTGCATGTGTGCCCAAGATCCCAAGAGGACAATGGAGGAGAAGGGATTGCGGCATGGCCATCCCCCCTGGGGGGGGTGATTTCTCGCTTTCTGTCTTTCTGTCTCTCTCTGTCTGTCTGGCGAGAGCACACGCCCTATAGCAAAAACCTCTTCAAAAAAATAATTAATTAGGAACCAGCAGTTAGCATAATGGCTATGTCGCTGGACTCCCACGTAGTCGACTGCGGTTCGCATCCCGGACCCGGTGGCTTAAAACTCACGCCAGGCATGTGTGCGTGTGTGCCCAAGATCCCAAGCGGAGAATGGAGGAGAAGGGATAGCGGCATGGCCATCCCCCCTGGGGGGTGATTTCTCGCTTTCTATCTCTCTGTCTCTCTCTGTCTGGCGAGCGCACGCGCCCTATAGCAAAAACCTCTAACAAAATTAATTATACTGAAAATGGTAATAAAACATTGAGGCTTAAAGAGGATCTGCCTACTGCTAATGACTATGACGTCCAAAATTTGAAGCAGGAACCTAGATTCCTAAATTTCCAAAATAGAGACAGTAGCATATCTCAAGAAACAGACTTGCACACCTATAACCTCCGAGGTGTCAGATACCATGGTATACCAGTCTTCCTCAACTGTAGACCAATCATTGAACAGGACATCAGCCAACTTCAAGAAAGCATTTGAGTAGAAATATCCTGTGAAGACGACCAAGAGCAAGAACATAACGGACCACTGGACAACAAAGGAAAATCTACTGCTGGAAATTTTCTTGTTAACCCCCTTGAGCCAAAAAATGCAGACAAACTTAAAGTGAAGATTGCTGATCTTGGAAATATCTGTTGGGTGCACAAATATTTCACTGAAGATGTTCAAACAAGGCAATATCGCTCCCTGGAAGGTTTTTTTTTATTTTTAGAATTATTTTATTTAACTTTATTTGTTTACTTATTTAAATTTGATCGGGGGGGGGGGCGAGAGAGAGAGAGAGAGAGAGACAGAGAAAGTGAGAAAGCAAGCCACCAGGTCCAGGACTAGAACCCTGGTTGGCCATGTGGGAGTCCAGCACTCTTTAACCACCGCGCCACCTGCTGGCCCTACTCCCTGGAAGTTTTAATAGGATCTGGCTATAATATCCCTGCTGACATTTGGAGCACAGCATGCATGGCCTTTGAACTGGCCACAGGTAACTATTTATTTGAACCTTATTCAGGGAAAGAGTACACTTGAGATGAAGATCATATTGCATTGATCATAGGACTTCTGGGGAAGGTGCCTCAAAAGCTCATTGCAGCAGGAAAATATTCCAAGGAATTTTTCACCAAAAAAGGTGACCTGAAACACATCACAAAGCTGAAAGTCTGGGGCATATTTTTGTTTTTTAAAGAATTATTTTATTTAACTTTATTTCTTTATTTGAATGTGACCAAAGAGGGACACACAGAGAGAGAGAGAGAGAGAGAGAGAGAGAGAGAGAGAGAGAGAGAGAGAGAGAAGGAAACTGAGAAAGCAAGCTGCTAGGTCTGGGATTCAAACCACGGTCGGCCATGTGGGAGTCAGCACCCTTAACCACCCTTAACCACCACGCCACCTGCTGGCCCGAAACCCTGGGACCTTTTCGAGGTTCTAGAGAAATATGAGTGGTCTTAGGAAGAGGCAGTTGGTTTCACAGATTTCTTACTGTATATGTTGGAGTTGAGCCCCAAAAAGAGAGCCACTGCTGCTGAATGTCTCTGGCGCCCCTGGCTCAACTGCTAAGTCCTTGCCCAGTGCCACAGCAGAGATCATCACACTGACCCTCCATACTTCCTGTCTGAGCATTTCCTTCTTCCCTTTTCAGGGTGAAGCTCTTCCTTCAGGAGTGTCTACATTTCTTTTTTTCTAATCCAATATGTTCATTTGGATTTGCTTACTTGACCCTGTGGAGGCCCCCACAGCCATTGGACATCCTAGGTGAATGTGGCCTTGGTCGGACTCTGCCAAAGACAGTGGACTAAATGTGAAATAGCTTCTCATCCTATACCCTTGCCTTTCCATCAGGACATCCTTTAAATTATAAGCATCCTTGTTAAAAAGAGATATGAAGATGTATGAGCCCATCCTTTTATTCACTGACTCTAAGAGGAATTTTTTTTAATGCATATCCTCTTGCCAGCATAAGGATGAGGAGGGGAGGGGTGTTAATTCTTTGTACAGCAGAAACATTAAACTTGCTGTATCCAGGTTGAAAAAAAAAGAAAAAAAGAAAAAGTAAAAGAAATGTGCAGAAGCATTTCTGGTTGTTATCATGACTCCAAGGAACTACTGGCGTTTAGAGTTAGAGAGTTAAGGTGTTCAGCATCTTGTCCCACACTACAAAGAACTGTCCCACCCCAAGCGCTCATTGGGAAATACTGTGAGCACAAGCTCAGTGAGGCAGGGACTTTATGCTGTTCACTATCGTGTTCCTGGTATGTAGCAGAGAGCACAACACACGAGGACATGCAACAGTCTGCTCAATTACTAAAGCAACTCATTCCTTCATGATTACATGATTACATGAAGGAATGGGGCTAGAAAGATGAGCAAGACTTGGCAGTGCCCTTGTACCTTGGCCAAGCTTAGCTGGATAGGGTGGGAGTGAGAAAGGTGATCCAGAGATGGAGGTTTAAAGTCTAGAATAGCATACCTTCCATGACCACTGAGAGGCCTCTTCCTAGCAAAGCGAGCTTACAAGCCAAATGCTGAACTGAAAATGTATCCACTCATTCAACCAACACTGGGACAGTATGTAAAACTTCCTGGGGCATTTCCTCAGACATGATCTTGTTGGAGTTGGGCTGAGGGCTGGAAGTAGTGATGGGGGCTGAGAGGTTCCTGCCCAGCTTGGGGCCAGGCCTGAGCAGACAGACTCAATTAGACAGTCTCCAGGGACGGGGTGTGTGGGGGAGGGGTCTGGTGTGAATGGAAATATGCGCCACATGGCCTGAATTGCAGGGCCGGCCTCAGGCTCCCACAGCCCCAAACACTTCCAGATGGATTTATTTATAATTTGCAAACCAGAGGCAGCACTCAGTCCTTCTCCTTCTCCCCCTCCCTGCTCCTGGAGCAGGCTTGGGTTGCCTCTCTCTACTCTGGAAACCAGCAGGAGACAAGGAATGTGCAGCTGCAGCCAGGCACAGCCTGGGCTCCTGGTCTCCGCCTGTCCCCTAGGTGGCAACAACAGCACATGGCATGGGTGTGCCTTTGGAGCCAGGCCAGACTCCTACCCACCTGGCCCATCTGGGCTCCCACAGGACACACTGAAAGCCTCGCACATTCACTCTGGCAAGTTTCCATTCCAGATCTGCCTCCACTTCAGAAAGCCACAGGCACACCCATGTCTTCTCATTTTCCGTCTCCCAGACATCACCCTGAGTCCCCTTCCCCTCCTCTTTCTCCCATAGGATACCACTTCTCACTATAGGCTGCCAGAGGCTTTGGACTCTAGCATTTTCCTAATTAGGAAACGGAAGTTCCGACAGGTCGAGGAACTTGCCCAAGGTCACACAGACAGTTAAATAGCAGAGACAAGATAGGAATGCCCAAGTCTTGCCTCTGATGCTAGTGCCTCCCAAACCTCAGTTTCCTCATGTGTGAAGTGAAAGTAATGCCTCACAGGTGGTGTGGTTAGAAATGTCAGCTCTGGGGACCAGCAGTTAGCGTAATGGCTATGTCGCTGGACTCCCATGTAGTCGACCATGGTTCAAGTCCTGGACCCGGCGGCTTAAACTCAGGCCGGGCGCGTGGTGCGTGCGTGCCCAAGATCCCGAGACGAGAATGGAGGAGAAGGGATTGCGGCGTGGTCATCCCCCTGGGGGGTGATTTCTCGCTTTCTATCTCTCTGTCTCTCTCTGTCTTTCTGGCGAGCGCCCGCGCCCTATAGCAAAACCTCTCCAAAAAAAATAAATTAAAAAAAAAAAAAGAAATGTCAGCTCTGGAGTTGCTCTGCATGGAGCATGTGCTAGTTCTGTCCTTCACTAACTAGGCAACCTTTGATGAATGACTCTTCCTTTCCTAACTCAAGTTCTCCATCTTTCTTTCAAGGATTAAAGAGATAATCAATTTAGGGGCCAACAAGTGGCATGGTGGTTAAGGCGTTGGACTCCACATGGTTGACTATAGTTCAAGTCCTGGCCCCAGTGGCTTGAAAATCATGTCAGGCATGTGTATATGCGTGTCCAAAAGAGGAGAATGGAGGAGTAGGGATTGAGGCGTGGCTTTCCCCCCAGGGGGTGATTTCTCTCTGTCTCTCTTTCTGTCTCTGCAAGTGCACTTGCCTTATGGCAAAAGCCTTAAAAAAGAGAGAGATAATGAATTTAAATGGTTTAGCATAGTGTCTGGCCCATAGAACACCCAATAAAGAGTAACAAATATGGGGCAGGCCCTATAATGCAGTGGTTAAGCACTGTGTACAGGAAGCCAGATACTACATGGCTGACTGGGGTCTGAGTCTTCACTCTGCCCAGAATGCTGATGGAATGGAGAATTGCAGAAAGAAGTACTACAGCGTCGCACTGGGGGATGCTTTCTCACTCATTCACTCACATGCATATGCACTATCTCATACATAAAAAAAGAAAAAAGATTTTAAAAAGAGCAAACAAATATGATACTTTATTCTTCCATTGCATTGATATAGAGCTTAGAGTTTCTGTCTCTTGAAATATGGGCCAGGCCTTCTGAAAACATTGCCTCATGACTACTCATGCATAGAAAGAAGGAAATTTGGGCTTGGAGAGATTAAGGGATTTGGTGAAGGCCATACTTTGTAGGAAAAGAAGAGGAACTTGAATCCAGTTCTGGGTGGTTCTAGGGCTATGGAGTCTATGCTTCCTATAGAATCTGAAGCCCTTTAGCAAAGTCTTTGCCTTGCCCTACCTCACTCAACCCTGCCCCACCTTTCCTCTATTAGGACTGGGCCTAGGAGCTTCTCCCTTTACTGAGGTTTAGTCCACCCAGCTAAACGTGAGCACTGTGGCAGCCCTAAGCAGGGCCTGAGAACACACATTGAGCCTGGAGGAACCTCACAGTCATGGGCCTTCCTGAGGCCTTCCTACCTCTCTCCTCTCCTAGCCATGGCTGGAATTGGTGGTGGCTGGACAGAACGAGGTGGCAAAGAAAGCAGACAAAGGCTCCAGGATCAAACTTCTAGATGCACCATAACTGCTTCCTATAAATCCACTTGACCCTCAAATATACTCTCACAAACACCTCTCTGCATGCAGGGATTCAGACAACTTTTCCTGCAGCTGTTCAGCAACATAAGACACCAGATTTCTGCCCCAAGGGAGTCTTTGGCATTCTCATATTCCTTTCTGCTTGCACTGCGCAATGAAACATGCATAATTTCTCTGTTTTCCCATCCCGCACTACGCATCAGTACCACCAGTGACAGCAATGAGGGAATAGCACAATCTCTGTGCACATATGGACAAGGGAACCAGTGGGCGCTTCTGTCAGTTGAACGTGATTCACCAAATGGCTCTGAATTTCATCAGCAATCAGACTCAATCTCTCTATATTTTCCTCATCTTTTCAGCAGGCTGCCCAGGATGTGCAGAATTCCTGATAGTTCAAGAATAAGAGCAGAGTTATTTGATAAATACTCGGCTTTTAAAAATGTTATCTCTTTCATGGGAGAGAAACACACACACACACACACACACACACACACACACACACAAAGAGGCACCACTGACAGGGACATCCTGCTGTGATCCACCCCTAGCCTCACCTAGCCTGGATCACACGTGCCTGGTGTGTATAGGGAGGCCTCAGGACACAAGCTCAGGACCTTCCCATCTGGGTTCAGTTGTGTTACCACTGTGCCACCATTTGGCCCCAGAATGAGTTTTTCATGATTATACAATCTTTGTCCAAACAAAGTAGCTCTCAGAGTTTGTGGACAAGTGACCAGAAAGTCGCATGGGCAGCTCCTCTCTGCTTCCAGCATTGGCGCTTAGGAAAGCTTCCTCAATGAACAGAGGCTTTGGCCCTTACCACAGAGAGTACCAGACCTACAGCTCCAGCTTTACCATGCAGACTCTCTGAGCCTTAGTTTCCTTATCTGTGATATGAGGAAAATATCACCTATTGATGACCAGAAGTTATTCTAGCCATCTAACACTGAGCCAGGTACATGGTACACTCTCATAAATGTTATTTTATAAAGCTTTACCTTGTCACGAAAGTAAATTCTAACACACTCTAGAACCCTCTACGGTAAAATTATTTATTGGTTTTCAACACTGATGGAGCACTTCCTATGCCCCATAGCACATGGGATAAAGTTTCTTTCTTCCAAGAGACTATAATATAGCTGGGAATTTAGGCAAGTGTGAAATGCTTCAGATAACTCAAGTGTCTTCAGGAGCCAGGTAAATGCTATAGATGAGTGCAGGAGGCTGAAGTAGTACAATAGGGAGCTGTGGGGACTGTGACAAGCTAGAGAGCATACATACTCCATCTAAAGGGAAAACTGCCATCCCAGTCCAGCTAACTGCTGTCCTGTGGGAATATAGATCAAGAATTGCCAGAGTTTTGGGAACCAGCAGTTAGCGTAATGGCTATGTCACTGGACTCCCACTTAGTCAAACCCAGTTTGAGTCCTTGACTTGGCAGCTTAAAACTCACACTGGTGCATGTGCACGCATGTCCAAGATCCTGAGAAGAGAATGGAGGAGAGGGGACTGTGGCATGGCCACCTCTGTCTCCTGGGGGCGGTGATTTCTCGCTTTCTCTTTGTTTCTGTCTCTCCAGCTAGTACACAGCCCTATAGCAAAAATCTCTCAAAAATAAAATGAATGTATATACACACCTAATTTATTATAACTATATCTATATAAGAATGCGAAGCACAATTGATAATAATGAAATGTGCAATCCTCTTTATTATAAATTCCATACGGTCAATTGATTCTCACATAATGCTTTCATTGATTTGCTGATCTCTTTTAAAAATCATTTTATTTAACCTTATTTATTTATTTTAATTTGACTAGAGAAGAACAGGGAGAGAGAGAGAGAGAGAGAGAAGAGAGAGAAAGTCATCAGGTCCAGGACTCGAACCAAGGTCGGCCATATGGGAGTCCAGCGCCCTTAACCACCATGCCACCTGTCGGCCCCATTGTATCCACAGCCAACCTATGAATGCAACAAAAGAGTGGTGAGTATAGTAAGAAGAAAGTAAAACAATAAAAAGTCTTGGAATTTGGGACCAGCAGTTAGCGTAATGGCTATGTCACTGGACTCCCATGTAGTCGACTGTGGTTTGAGTCCTGGACCTGGTGGCTTAAACTCACGCCAGGTGTGTGTGCATGCGTACCCAGGTCCCAAGAGGAGAATAGAGGAGAAGAGATTGCGGCGTGGCCATCCCCCCGGGGGGGTGATTTCTCTCTTTCTGTCTCTCTGTCTCTCTCTGTCTTTCTGGCGAGCACACGCGCCCTATAGCAAAATTTAAAAACCTCTCCAAAAAAAAATATCTTGGAATTTGACTGATTCATCATGATGTGAATTCATCATGATGTTCTCTTCTGACTCAGATAATAGTGTCCATGTACTGGAAGCATTATCTCCTCAATTTTTTGTGGAATTCATGAAGTAACAGCAATAGACACACTTTCTCTTTTTCTCCTTTATGAGAGAGAGAAAGATATTCTTAAAAATTTGCCAGAAATTGCATGCACTCACTGGAGACTGAAAGAGAGAGAGACAGAGAGAGAGAGAGAGAGAGAGGGAGAGAGAGAGATAAAGGAGAAAGCACCACTCATGGAGAATAGTCACACTGCAATCCCCTCTCCTCCACTTCCTCCTTTGGGGATTTTGGACACACACATGCCATGGGATTGGCTATGTGGGATTCAGCCGCCTTAACTACCACATCAAGGACTGGTCCAGCATATGTATTTTATACACACACACACACACACACACACACATATATATTTTTTAAGATTTTACTTTATTTATTTATTTATTTATTTTAATTCAACCAGAGAGGGACAGAACAAGAAGAGGGGGAGGAAGTGAGAAAGCAAGTCATCAGTTCCAGGATTCCAACCACGGGCTTACAGGCATGTGGGAGTCCAGCCTTAACTACTATACCACCTGCCGGCCCTATAGGTATTATATTTTTGACAGGGTCTCCTGGTTTTACCATCCTTCTGTCTCAGCCTCCCAGTTAAATAGAATTACAAGCATGTGCCACCACATCCTGTGTATTCAAATTAGCCCAGGAACTGAAGCCAGCTCCTCCCAAGCCCCCAAGCCCCCAACCCACCCTCTGTGCAACTTCTAGCCTTCCAAGTAGCAGAGCTATCTGTATGCCACCATGACTGGGCCAGCACTTTTGAGTTTAATATAAATCATTAACGTTTTCTCTGACACTTTCTTAAGTCTAGAGTAAAATGTACAAAACAATAAGCCAAACCCTGATTTTCAGCATTTTCAGATTTCCATGATGTAGAGATACTCCAATCTTAGCCTATTTCAAGCTACCAAAATGATGTCACCCAACAAGGAGGGAAAAAAGATGTGGTAAGCACACCATTAAGATGCAAGAGCTGGGAACAAGATCAAGAGCATAGATCAGAATGAAAGGTAATCAAATAATTAGAAAGCAGTGAGTTGTGAGTATTTATTACCTTTGTTTTTAATATAATTTAATTTAGGTTAGCAGGTGGCATGGTGGTTAAGACACTGAATTTTCCACCGACTGTGGTTTGAGTCTTGGACCTGGTGTCTTGCTTTCTCACTCTCCCTGCCCCCACCTCCACCTCCCCACTCTGTTTCTCTTTGGTCAAATTGAAAAATAATAAGTAAATAAAATTAAATACATAATCCTAAATACACATATGATTTAATTGTAGATTTGGAATTTTTTTGTTTAGCAGGGTTTTTTTTTATTTCAAAGTAATTTTAGACTTACAGAAGAGTTTCAAAACAGTTAAGAGTTTCTGAGAACCCTTTACCCAGTTTCCTTATGCTGACATCGTACATGTATTTTTTAAAGTTATTATTGCCAGAGGGCACATATGCTCCCCAGAGAGAGAGGGAGAGAGAGAGGGAAAGAGAGAAAGTTCCCCCTCCTGGTCATGGCACAATCTTTTTTCTTCATTTCTCCATTCCGTCAGGATCCTGGGCACACCCACACACAAGCCTGGAGTGTTTTCAAGCCACTGGGTCTAGGATTTGAACTGCAGTTGACCGTGTAAGATAAGTCTCCTTATCAAAATGCTTAACTGCTGTACTATAGGTCTAGCCCATCTTACATAATTATAAAACATTTATCAAGGCTGAGAAATTGAGACCAGCAGATAGTGTAATGATTATGTCAGTGGACTCTCACGTAGTCGACCACGGTTTGACTCCCAGACCTGGTGGCTTAAAACCCATGCCAGGATATGAGGAAATGCTCAACCTCCCTCATCATAAGGGAGATGCAGATTAAAACCACAGTGAGATACCACTTAACCCCTGTCAGAATGGCAAAGATTAGGGAACCAGCAGTTAGCGTAATGGCTATGTCGCTGGACTCCCACGTAGTCGACCGCAGTTCGCGTCCTGGACCCGGTGGCTTAAAACTCACGCCGGGCGCGTGTGCATGCGTGCCCAAGATCCCGAGAGGAGAATGGAGAAGAAGGGATTGCAGCGTGGCCATCCCCCCTGGGGGGTGATTTCTCGCTTTCTGTCTCTCTGTCTCTCTCTGTCTGTCTGGCGAGCGCACGCGCCCTATAGCAAAAAAAAAAAAAAAAAAAAAAAAACTCTCAAAAAAAAAAAAAAAAAGAATGGCAGAGATTAAAAATACAAAAAGTGATAAGTGTTGGTGGGAATGTAGTGAAAAGGGAACCCTCCTACACTGTTGGTGGGAATGTAAACTGGTCCAGCCACTGTGGAGAACAATATGGAGGTTCCTCAAAGATCTACAAATAGAACTACCATTTAATCCATCAATCCCACTTCTGGGTATCTACCCAAAGGACAAGAGAATGCTCAATTGGAAAAGCAAGCGCTTGCACATCAATGTTTATTGCACCATCATTCACAATCACTAGCTCAAATGTCCACAAACGGATGAATGGATGGAAAAAGTGTGGCACATATACTCTGTGGAATACTACTCAGCCAACAAGTAGACCCTGGCACTGGATAGAAAGTGGTCGGATATGAAGGATCTATTGCTGACTGAAGAAAGCCAGGATATGAAAGAAAGATATTGTATGTATCCACTTACTAAATACTGACTATCCACACTTTATGGTCAAGATTGAAATATTAGAGGGCATAAAAGCAGTGAAAATAATTATGAATACTGAAGAGACTATGAAATTGGGCAGGAGAAGGGAAGATGATAGAGAATGATAGCAAGAGAACAAATAAAGAGGCAAGACACTAGTGGGACACAGAAATGGTTTATTACCTGTTGATGATAACATGTATTCTCAACTGGACTGGTCTGAGAAGTATTTCACGTTGGGTGAATTCTTTTTACAAGCCAAATGATATATAGCAATTGAACGTTTTAAAAAATAATGAGAATAATAATAATCTGAAAAACAATTATGAAAAGCTATTTTTTTTTTGGAGAGGTTTTCGCTATAGGGTGCGTGCGCTCACCAGAAAGACAGAGAGAGACAGAGAGACAGAATGCGAGAAATCATCCCCCAGGGGGGGATGGCCACACCACAATCCCTTCTCCTCCATTCTCCTCTCAGGATCTTGGGCACACACGCACACGCGCCTGGTGTGAGTTTAAGCCACCGGGTCTGGGACTCGAATTGCGGTCGACTACGTGGGAGCTCAGCGACATAGCCATTACGCTAACTGCTGGTCCCATGAAAAGCTATTTAATGATGATGATGTGGATAGTAATGTCTTTGTCTTGACTAATATGCATCGTATTCCTGCTGGAAAAAGAAATGTAATACACTGTAAAGAGATATGTGATTCAATGTAATATTAAAAAGATTATGATAATAATAAAATAAAAAGAAAAAAACCCTCATGCCAGGCATGTGTGTGTGCATTCCCAAGATCCCGAGAGGAGAATGGAGGAGAAGAGATTGTGGTGTGGCCATCCCCCCTAGAGAGTAATTTCTCACTTTTTATCTCCCTGTCTCTCTGGCAAGCACACACACCCTATAAAACTCTCTCTTAAAAAAAAAGCTAAGAAATTAACTAAGGTACGTTTATTAACTAAAGTGCAAACATTTGAATTTCACCAGTTTTCCCACTAATACCCTAGGATCCAACCCAGACCTCATATTGCATTTAGTTGGTCATTTATTTTGTAGAATGTCCCTTGATTTCAGTTTGTCTTCTGTTTGTTCATATAATTCAAATTTTTTTGGAGAGGTTTTTGCTATAGGGTGTGTGTGCTCGCCAGAAAGAGAGAGAGAGACAGAGAGACAGAAAGCAAGAAATCAACCCCCCGGGGGGCATGGCCACGCCGCAATCCCTTCTCCTCCATTCTCCTCTTGGGATCTTGGGCATGCATGCACACGTGCCCAGTGTGAGTTTGAGTCACTGGGTCCAGGACTTGAACCGCAGTCGACTACATGGGATTCCAGTGACATAGCCATTACGCCAACTGCTAGTCCCATATAATTCAATTTTTAAAGAGGTTTTTTGAAAATTATTTATTTAATTTGTTATTATTATTCTTTTTCTTTTTTAAGTTTGCTATAGGGCACATGTGCTCAACAGAGAGAGACAGAGACTAAGAGAGAGAGAGGGGAAAGTGAGAAAGCAAGCCACCAAATCTGGGACTCGAACCATGGTCAGCCATGTGGGAGTCCAGCTCCTTAACCGTCACACCACCTGCTGGCTCCATATCATTCAGTTTGTAACAATGGCTGTGCTTAACAATTGGCTCACGAATTTCCTAAATATTTAACAACTGGCTCTCTTGTGAACCACTACAGGTCAGCTCCAGCACACCACTCTCAGCAAAATTGACAATTCATTTGTTTTTCCATTAATTCCACAAATATTTACTAAGCGCCCTCTAGGGGCTAGTGCTGGGGATATAGAGATGACCAAAACAAACTCCTTGCCACTGAGAAAAATCCCAGATTAGCGGAGGGGACAGAGCAGTAGCAGACAATGTCCACTGAACAATCAGGGCTATGGCAGAGGGTATAAAATGTGCTGCAGCACTCAGAGATGGAGGGACCACCCTGACCTGGTGAGATCAAAGAAGGCTTCACAGAGGAACAGAAAGGATGAGCAAGAGCTCCCCAGATGGGACACAAAGAGGTCAAGAGAGGCTTCTCATGTAAGATGATGTGTGGCCTGAGTCTTGATGCACAAGTGGGAATGAGCTGTCAGTTGAGGAAGCAGAAGGAATAACAGTATTCATGCATTCATGTTAGAAACGTTTATTAGGTGTCAATTCTGCACTGGGCTCTGGAGATGCTCATGTGTGTAATGAATAGGGCACTCAGCTGTGACAAGGGTTGCAATGGTGCCTGGACTTTCTTGATCAGCATCTCTAAGTTACATAGCATAATTATTTCTGGAGATTTACTATACAGCATAGTGACTACAGTTAATAACATGTTGTATATTTGAAATTTGTTGAAAGAATATATACCAGGTGTTTTCACCACACACACACATACAAAGATGGTGTTTGATTGTGTGAAGGTGGTGTCACAAACAAACATGGGGCATGAGAGCACTAAGTGTGGATCAGTAGGGAGAGGACCCCAAGGCCAGGCCCTCAGAGTGCAGAAGGACCTTAGGCGGAAGCTGAAAGGTTGCTCACCATCATGTAACCTAGTACAACCAACAGTTTCTGCTAGAGGACGCCGATGCCAGAAACTTCCTGTGTGGGTGTCACATGTTCACAGTTCCCTTCTCTCCAGTCCTTCACATCTAGACCCTCATGTACAGACCCCCTGAGAAGTACACTTAGCCACTGACCTCTGCCTTGGACATAAGGTGTATAAATGCTTACAGGATGAGATAGTGCTATGATCCGAATGTTGGTGTCCCCCCCAAATTCATATGTTGGAACCTAGTCCCCAATATGATAATATTAAGAGGTAGGGCCTTTGGGAACTGATTAAGTCATTAAGACTCTACTCTCAGGAATGGGATTAGTGCTCTTATAAAAGAGGTTTGAGGGACCAGCAGTTAGCATAATGGCTATGTCGCTGGACTCCCACGTAGTCAACCGCGGTTCGCGTCCTGGACCCGGTGGCTTAAACTCATGCCAGGCGCATGTGCATGCGTACCCAAGATCCTGAGAGGAGAATGGAGGAGAAGGGATTGCGGCATGGCCATCCCCCCTGGGGAGTGATTTCTCACTTTCTGTCTCTCTGTCTCTGTCTGTCTGGCGAGCGCACACGCCCTATAGGAAAAACCTCTAAAAAAAAAAAAAAAAAAAAAGATGTTTGAGTGAGCTCTCTTGCCCCTTCCATCACATGAGGATACCTAAACAGTGGTATCTGTGAAGCATAGATTCCCTCACCAGACACCAAATATGTGCGCATCTTGATCTTGGACTTCCCAGCTTCCAGAACTGTGAGCAATACATTTCCATTGCTTATAAATGACCCAGTTTAAAGATATTTTGTTGTAATAGCCTAAATGGACTAAGACAGGTAGTATCGACATAGTATTGAAGACCAACTGGTGACAGAAGCCCTTGGCTTGAGACCAAGACTCCCTAGAGGAGAGCCTTCTCTGACCATGATCTAAAACAGCCTCCTACATACACACTCCAGCCACTCACTATCCCATTATATACATTATTTCTTCATAGCACTTATTATTATCTGAGATTATGTAAACCTATCTCCTTCCATTAGAATTTCATCCCCTCAAATAAAGAATCCTCGTCTGTCTTGTCATCAGTATCTCCTCAGCTCCAAGTTCAGGACCTGACCCATAGGGGTATTTGTAAAATATAAGTAGAATGGATGAATGACTCTGAATGAGTGGATGGATGCTATCATTCATATTTGAGGACTGCGTTCCTAACCCTCTGTGGCATAATCTCTCTCCCTCAATATTAAATCTATTACCTACTTTTTAAGTACCTTGCCTCAAAACCTGAACCTTACATGGATCAACACTAACACACATGAAATTCAAAATGCTCCTCTTAGTGTTGTTGTAAGAACGCAAAAGATAACAGCTAACATCTGTTGTGCTTACTAAGCACCAGTGTGTGTGTGTAAATAATAATTAATATTGATTGAGTCTCTACTAGGTGCCAAGTACAGTTTAGGCCATAGGAATCTCGCAGCGAATAAAAGACAAAAGTTCCTGCTTTTTGAGAACTTAAACATTAGCTCATCTACGGGGTTAGCAGGTGGTGTGGTAGTTAAGGTGCAGGACTCCCACATGGCCGACTATGGTCCAAGTCCTGAACTTGGCAGCTTGCTTTCTCACTTTCCCTCTCTCTTGCTGGTCAAAATGAAAAATAATAATAAATAAAATTAAGCAAAATAATTCTTTAAAAAAATATTAGCTCACTTATGTGAAAAATAACCTTAAGATGTAGATCCTGTGATTATTTCTATTTTAAAGATGAGGAAACTGAGGCACAGAGGCTAAGTAACTTACCCAAGACCACAAAACCGTGAAATGGCAGAGCCAGGTAGTATGGCCCCTGAGCCTGTGTTCTTAACCACTAGGCAACCCTGCCTGCTGAAGACATGGGAAACTGTTTGGTAAGCTTTCAATAACTTTGACCATTTTTTTTAGTTGCTAGAGGGTGCATGCACTCACTAGAGAGAGCCTGAAGGAAAAAGCATTCCCTATGGGGCTTTTCCACCCTGTTGGGATTTGGGGCACACATTCACACACACGAGGCATGTTTTCAGGCTGCTGGGGCCAGGATTCAACCCATAATCAGCCACGCAGGATCCAGCTTTCTATGCACAGCACTTAACTGCTGTGCTATGGGGCCAGCCCAACTTTGACAGACTTGAGTTCTTATTCTTGCTAGGAGAATGGTGTGCTGTGAGAGCAGGAAAGAGACTGGGCCAGGGAGTTCAGAGGATGCATGGAGGACAGTGGTCCTGGAGGTGGCCTCTGGCCACAGCTGTGCTGTGTCTCTGCGGTCCCACTGGCCCCTTGCTGAAACTGCCAGGCTCGGTAGACTCACATGGAGTAAGGTTGCAAGGAGACTGCAAGGCCTCAGCTCTGTGTGTGTTGTTGTTGCTAGAGTTCTGTCCTGCTCCCCTTTCCACCTCTCTACCTGTTGCCCCTGTAGTGGCCCTACCTAATAATCCCTTTGCCATGGAGTCCTTTCATTCAGCTTCTGAGCCCAGATGACAAAGGAAATTTGGCCAACCCCCACTAAGATTTTCTGGTTTTGTTCCCATTGGAACAAAGAACAACTCACCAAGTGCTCTCAGATCCTTGGAATGGGAAAGCAAAATAGTTTATCACATGGAGTAACCGGCTCACCGCCCCCATGGCTCACTGGTCCCAACCTCTCAGGACACCCGGCATTCCTGGCAAGGCTAGGCGCGGAAGGCACCTCCCTTCTGCTTGGCCCTCAGGGAGCCAGTAGGATTGTGATGACTTCCATCTGGGCTGGCCTGTTTTCCATCCCTTGGCCTCCACCTGTGGCCTAACTAGAGCCAAAGGAAGAATGAAGCATTTTCCTTTCTGCTTCTCTGAAAGCTCCAACTACAGATACGCTATTTTTTCCCAATGATCAGTTATTTAATTAGATTCTTAGCAAAAAATTTAGAACACCAATTTGTGAGGATAAACTCTATTTGTAAGGGCAAAGACGGATTGCAGGTAGCCATGGAGCTGAGGAACAGCTTTGATTTTTGGTAAAATTTGCAAGTCCACAGCTTTTTGATCAACCTTGTGCTGCTTTGAAATCTCATATTTCTCCTTCTCTGTGTTGCCGATATCACCTTCCTGGTGTCTGGACTTCCGCAGTTTCTTTTTCTTGAAGTAACCATCGGTAAGGTGCTTTGGGATTTTTACTTTGCTAATAGCAGTTTTTGTGGAGGTGGCAATGACAAATTTCTGGTGTGTTCTACTCAGTGGAACTCTATTGAGGACCAGAGGTCCAGTCACAAGTAGCAAGGCACTGCTGAGCTGCTTCAGGAAAATCACTCTCTTGCCTCTGTGGCGTCCAGTGAGGATGATCAGCATGGTCCCAGGAGTGATGCTGACTCGCAGCTTTCTCACATGTGGACTGAAGGGTTTTTTGCCATGGCTCAACAACTTTTGAGGCACATCTTCAGTAGGATAATACCTAGGCTTTTTGCACAGTTTAACCACCTGGGTACCACCATTCTTGTCTCTACCAACTGGTTTTGTGACAGTCGCAAGAACCTTCTCCTTCTTTTTCTTTTCGATCCTGGATTTAGTGGCTGAGTGTTTCCTCTTGTCCGTAGCCTTCCTGGAATACATGGCAGACCGCGAGTATCTGCCAATGTCCTGGACTAGGACCGGGTTTCAGCTGCAATGGGGCTTCCCCTTCTTGTTTTTTTTAGCCTTGGGGTCACCCTTTTTAACCTTGCCACTGGCATCAGCCTTCTTGGCTTTAAGTTTCTTCTCCTTAGTATCCTGCTTTGCAGTTTTTTTCACCTGCCATCTTGTATAGTGGGAAAGACCAGATAAGCTTTTTAGACCTTAGGTCAGCAAATATTCAAGTAATTCCAGTAGAAGGAAAAAGAGCTTGTGTGGAATCCTGGGTAAAACCTCTTAACCTCTCTATGATTCAGTTTTCTCCTCTGAAAATGATTCAGTATCCTTCTCTGAAATGGGCATGATAATGCCTAGTTCATAT